>JAUTBT010043099.1:0-16948 GCA_032361225.1 Lepetodrilus schrolli | reverse complement strand
TAGAGTGGCAATGCAGTTATCATCCTTGATCTTGTCAGTACCAGCCGATGCTCGCAGGTTTACTGCAACATTCAGCAATACGGTTGTTGCGGGTTTCCTCCTGCCCTAAACTGAAAAGTCATGATACAAGTGAAAGAATCTTGAAAGCGACTTAAAACCCCAATCAAAAACAAACAAAAATGAATGATGGACATTCAACTTGTAACACAAGTTGAATGTTGGGCTAAAATTTTTTTTTAATTTGTAGGAATGTATCTCCAGCCTTGCTGCAAACTGGTGTACAGATAATATTGTGCGTTCATATTTCCAATGTTAACTTTCTATTCATAAAGCTGAAGGATTACCTAGACATTTTGTTATTTTCAGATCTTTACAATTTACAAGTGGCTGACTATGGAAGTTTAGAAGTGACAATGAGGAAGCGACACAGTAATCGCCCCCAAATTGGATTTAAAAGATATCCGTGTCCCAAATGCGATCGCTCCTTTGCAACCATCACAGCAAAGTCCTTTCACATAGAGTCTGATCATGAAGGAAAGATCTTCACGTGTGTCTGTGGGAAAATGTACAAGTTTCGAACAAGCTTAAATGCCCATTTAAGGAAGAGCAAGGATTGTGCAGCATATAGAAACAGTAACCCATTGATGCGTGTTACCTCATCAAGTCACCAAACTGTCCAGTATATAGATTTTTAACATCAACCTGTTTGCCTTTGACGTCAGTTGTGCATTTTGAAAGAATAGACTACTAGTCTTACACATTTATTCCATATATATTTTAATAGACTAGAACTTCAATAGTAAATAATAACTTTATTTCATTCACTAAATATATATCATTTGTGTGATAGTTGTTTGCTTTATATGTGCTTTATCAGTGTTTATACCATCCTTTGGCGCTGTACTATTTGGAACATTGGAATATCACAATGCATGTCAAACTTTTGTTGCCAAAGAACATGTTGACATTGTGTGCAAAGTAAATGGGAACAAGATGTTTTTACTGATTTCAGATTATCATGGCTTTGAAAGATTCTTTGAGCTTGGTCATCTGTTTGCAAGAGACACATTTCAAAGATCCTACAGCAGAGGAGCTGCACCTCGCGGTTCTTATCCGTGTTCAAAATGTGACCGAGTCTTCATGAATCACGTAGCGAGAATTTATCACTTGGAAAGCGTTCACGAAGGCAGAAGTTTTTCGTGTGCTTGTGGCAAAGTGTACAAATACAGAACCAGTCTGCAAGCACATGTTAAGAAATGTCCCATGTCTGGAATTTTCACATAGATATGTGTGACCGTTGTTGCATACTGGGACACTAGAAAGGCAATCAATGTATTGTTCAAGTACGGACATTTTATTATACCAAACAAAGTAAATGATAGTAAAGTAAATGGTAGTCCTAGTAGGCATCATGTCAATTTGAATTACTTCATTCATCATAGTCAAAACCCTGACAGTGCCAATTATTTCATGTCCCATGTCGGTGGCAATCACAGTGACCCTAGTTTCAATACATAGCAAGTTGTCTTTTGTTCCTAATACAATTTCGTTCTATTGCTTTCAAATTTGGAAATAGGATCTAAATGTTCCAACTGGCTCCTTGTATTTACGAAGTCCTTGACACAAAGGAAACATCTGGCAAATCATAGCCTTGCATTGCCACCAAACACAATTGACATAATATAGAAATGTAGGAAATGTCGAACAAGTTTTTAAACAAGTTTTCATACATGGCGTATATCGGTGGAAATACCATATTGGACATGTTTGTGGCAACACCAGAGATGTCCAATAAATGTTATTATGAAGTACAAACAAAGAAACTCATAGCTTCACATCTATGCAGATGTATGAACGTACTCCAACATGAATCTATGCTCACATTATTGATCTAATCATGCAACAACAGATGATATTCTGCGAGTTAGCGGGTTATTAGATTCTTAACAAAACCACATAGATTATTTATAGAGTTGTTGTATAAATTACCTTGAATCTGTTGATGCTGATTGCTTTCCGACTACTAGATAGTATATCAAATTAGGATTCTTTTGTTATTTTCAGATCGTTCTTGCTATCCAGATTATTTCCAAGGACTGAAAGCTAATCCAGTTGGAGAGCATGGTTCCACACCAGGTTTTTTGAAATATCCTTGTCCCCAATGTGACCGAGTTTTTACTAGAGTAGGGACAAGAAAGTACCATATTGAGTCTGTTCACATTGGTCTAACTTTCACTTGTGTTTGTGGCAAAATCTATAAGCACAGAACCAGCTGGCAGAAGCATCTGAGGCAAAATTTAGTTTGTGCTGAAAATGCATATTTTGCTAACATGGATACAAATAGATGAGTCTTGTGTGTTCGTTGTGTACATATTAATGGTCGTTCTCTTCATTTACCTCAACCGTGCAAGATCATAACGGCAAGAAATGTGGACAGTCATATGTTGACAGTATATGCTGCAGTATTTCCAAAGATGTTGGAAAATATACATGTATGGATGATTTCTTGTGTTTTCCATTATCATTGTACATATGTTTGAAAAGCATCTCTTATCGTGGATCTGTTTGTAATTACAAATGTTTAAAAATCAAATTGTAGGACTAATTTATTCAATAGAACTATTGTTCTGCAATTTGACTGTCGGGCTATGTGCCCAATTTTATCAGTTTCTGTACTTGTTGAATTAAAACTTATTATTGTAAGATACCCTTTTGTTTTGTGATGACACCCAGCGGTACTGGACACTTTAATGGATCCAAATGTTCACGCTTTCATCTCTGATATTGAGAAATAATGTACAAACTGACATTGGTTTGCAGCATATCTGTTGATTATGATAATCTTGTACAGCAACATTCAGCATTTACAATCCACACTGTAAAATCAATACCAAGCCTTGTCCATAGCCAGCAGTCGGAAATGGGTCATGGAAGCTGGCACCATTGCTGACTACTGATGACCCCAAAGAAGACTACAGGACAACACATAAATGTCTCCTGTTAGGCATGCTACATTTTACACATTGTACACTAGGTAGCTGCCCTGGAATAGGTTTGAGTGGTCAAAGCATGCAAGAATAAAATAGATTTTTTTATATATACTGATTTAGTGGTAAGATGTAAACTAACTAGTGTCCCGGGGCCAATGATGTTTTATGGTAATCGTACTTATGTACGGCCTTTATGGTGTTGTGTCCGGTCGCTGATTTGGGGAATATGGTACAGCTGTGGATCCAGTGAAGACGACGCAGTTCTGACTATTAAGACTTTATTTGGGGGGCAGCTTACGACCTCAATTTCCCAACCTTTTGGTTTCTGTCGTACCTGCCCTTTTATACACCTCGACATCATATACATTGTCAATCTTGCCTATCTTATTACTTAACCTACCTATGTAATCCCTATTAACTGTCCTACTCTATCATAACTCCTGACGCTATTCATCTTATTATTTAACCTGTTACCTAATATATACATGACGCTAGTCGCCTTAATACCTCCTGTCCTACTAGCCTTCCTTAGTTAACACTTCTGAAGTGTATGCTCCAAGAAGACATTTGATATAGGGGTGTGCGAAATTACCGATGAGAAATTGCAGTACAACTTCACTAATACTGTGTATTGCAGTACTTGTGTTGTACCAGTTTCCACAATACTCTCAGTAGTTTACATACACACCTTCAGCACTTCCCAACAGATTATATTGTTTATGTAGAAATGCTATGACCTGGTCAATAAACAAGTCCACTCCTTTGAAACAAACATGTAAAGTGAGTTCTGTAGTTACCACCACATGGCTTATCATGTAGCTTGGTTATATAAGAAATAAGGTTCACGTCACAAGTTTTGAACATTGAAAACATTAATTTGGAAACTTTTACACAAAGTAGAAATGTGGAGTAGTTGTACTTTACTAAAAACTATTCATTCCTAACTAAAAACTATTCATTCCTAATTTAAGTTGTCATTTATGCAGGATATTAAACTGCACATTCACACATCATGATATATTGCTATACACAATTTGGATGATTAGAAAAGTAATTGTGCAACAATTTAGAATGATGTTTGAAGGATTCTATTTTTTATTGAGGATATATTCATGTACTGTATGGTACAGTATGCAGAAAGTTCACTTAACCAGTGTTTGTTATAATTTTGGAAACATATTTCGAGTTCAATGTTGGGTTTTGCTGATAAGCTGTCATTAACATACTACTAGCAGTTAATGTAGCATTTACAACTTCTGGCATGTTTCTGCTTTTTTCAGGCTTCCATCCTTCCTTTGAGTTTCAAGAAATATCTGACCTATCTCTGGAGCAGGCACACCTTCAGGCAACAGTTCTAGGAGCAAAGAAACATAGAAAATCACTTCAAACCAAGTATTTTGCAATCCTAGAAGTTGAACAAGGATATAAAACGAAAGCACAAATTGCCAGAGAGGTTGGGACACCTCATAACACTTTATCTACTTGGCTAAAAAATGCGCAACGAATAAAAGATGCATACATGGAATCAGAACTTGCCTGTTTTACACATTCCTATCAGATGCAGGATGTTGATAAATAGTTGTTTTCATGGTATGGAACCTATGTGGCTTGCAATAAATTGGTGTCATCTCGAGTTCTTATTGGTAAGGCTAGAGAGATTGCTGTCCAGAAAAGATTTGGCAAATTTACATTTACATGGGGATGGTTAAACAAGTGGACACACAAACACGGAGTAGTGTTGAATCATTGAAGAAGGGCATAGCTTGTAGGTGACTATGCATGTTAGCACATCTTCATGGTTGTGTTATTGAGTGTACGCTTTCAAACTTTATTTGCAATGTTGTCTCCATTAATGTGTGAAACACTTTGTAGAAAAGCTATTTGTGATATTGATAATGTGGTTTCAAGAATAATTAAGAAGAACTTGGTTGTTTGCATTGTTGTTGCTATTTGAAAACAATATTGCCAAATGGTGTCTTGTAGGCTAAGGGAAAATGTCTTAACACTTCATTTGTTGATCACTTCTTCTCTTCCTGTTAATCCTTAATGATCCTTTTAAAAGAAACTTTTTTTCTTCTTCCAGATAATGGAGGGAGACTTAATAAAAATATACCGTCAACTGACATGGTGCAAAGCCAGCATGGGATCACCTGTGAGATCTGTGGGAAAAGTTTCACTCGTACTGTTGGGCTCAGAAATCACATAGAGTCTTTACATGGAAGTGTTGTGTATTCTTGTGTATGTGGCAAAGTTTACAAGTATCAAAGAGGGTTTCGCAATCACAGAAAATCTTGTCCATTTGGCTATTCATCTAAGCCAATGAAAATGGTCAGAGATATCGAAACCAAGAGCTTGGATTAGATGTTAAGACACGGTACAGAGATTGTGGATGTACCTAGATTACATAGAGAATCCACAGGAACTTTGATGAGCTATGAACATTCTGGAAATATTGACTAGCATCTGATACTATGTGTGAGCAGACTGACTTTCATGTGTATTTCTGTGTTTGTGATAATTTTGTCTGCACTCATTACAGTGGACACTAATACAAGACATAACATTGAAGTGAAAATGTTTCAAAGTACAGTCATGTATTAAATGTTGAAACCTCCAATATTAGTGGTTCTTTCTAATGGTTAAGATTCCAACAAATGACAGAATTATTTTTCAATAAATTTACGTTTTTGTTCCACTGATTTCATTTTGTTACTTTCAGGTGATGGCTTGTTTGTACAGCAGAACAATTGGGATTTATACGATAAAAGTACGCCCATCCCATTGGCTGGATTTACTTGCCAGCATTGTGGCAAGGTGTTCTCTAGATCCGATCATAGAAATGAACACATCGAGTCTGTTCATGACAAAGTTCAGTATTCATGTGTATGTGGCAGAATGTACAAGTACCGGCGTGGCTTCAGACTTCACAAGAAGAAATGTGCACAAGGATATCATTCCAGTCCTATCAAAATACGACGAGACACTTTGTCATAATTTGTATGCACACAATTCAGTAGAATTATGTATTCAGTTGTTGTAATAAAAACATTTTTTTTAATATAGTCCCTTATTTTTCCTTTCATGGTGTATTTATATAATGAAGGATGGAGATCAGTGTTAGGAACTTGTGGCTAATATATTGTATATACAGTTGTAGATAAATGTTGATTTTATTACTAACCCAACTGAGACACGTATACCATCATCAACTTACTAAAGAAATGGTACAAAAAGTAACATTGGATCATAAAATTTATATGTATGTCAAATATCGAAGCAATGTCAAATAGTGTCCATGTTCACAAGGCTATTGGATCATCCAGTCAGATTACATATTTTGTGTCATGAATACTCCGGTTGAATTTCAGTTTTCATTGCTTAGTGGTTTTAAATGTGAAGGCTTTATATTTGAAGGAGTTGTTTTGTGCTAAGGACAATTTAGTCTTACTTTCATTCGAGTGCATGCTGCAAGTTCATTTGATGTTAATTGATACTAGTTGGAACAGTTCACCTATTTTGTGCTGATTTACATTGACTGCCCATGTTGCCTCGTTTTCAATCATTCATTGTTGATTTTTGTCTTCAGTTTTGATGTTTTTTTTGCTTTCAGGTTATGGCTTGTTTGATGGTGGTGGTAGTGGTTCACAAGTTGTCAAATCTGTTCCAAATCTTGGCTTTCCCTGTCAAGAATGTGCCCAAGTTTTCACAAGGAAATGTCATAGAACAGAACACTTTGATTCCATTCATGGGAAGATTTTGTATTCGTGTGTTTGTGGCAAAGTGTACAAATATCAACGTAGTTTCAGACATCACCGAAAGACTTGTCCTGAAGGATATTCTTCAAAGCCAATTAGAATACAAACATGAATTAGATTTAAGCTTTCCAAGGTAAATGACAAATTTATGATGTGAATCAAAGGACATTGCAATAGATGCCCTTGATATGGTTATAACAGATTGCATGTTTTTTGTTTGTTTTTTAAATCAACAATAAAAGTAATGCGGTCTGTAACAAAAAAATTGATAGAATACTCGTCATCCAACCATGGAATCCAAAGGGTGGCATTTAATAACGCATGTTGGTATATAGATGGTGCAATTATCTGTGCAGCCATTTGAAGCTGTCTGGTGTTTTTCATTTTTCTATAATAGATCCACATGCAGCAAGTAATTGCTGAACAGCTAATCAGATCAATCTATTTTGTGTAGTTATCGTCAAGAGTTTGTCAAAGGAATTATATTAAAGAGAAGATGCATCCTATCCATTGCAGTCTTGTACTTCCTTTTATTTTGAAACGTTTATCAACATATATCTTCCAAGAACTATTTCTACATGATTGATTTAGAATGATTTGAAGCCTGCACTGTACCGTGTCATTGCTAGCTCTTTTCCAACATCACCTAAGGTATACACACATAGTGTACAATTTCACATTAACTTTGGTTATCACTGTCCGGTAATGGGGTCATTTGAAAATATGCAATGTGACCCACTGCAAATTACACATTTTGACCACCATTTACAAGAACATGGACAAGAACACACACCCCTTACTATTATTTGGATTTCTAACACTGCTGTCAGTTGTGGGTGAGCTCCTGTGAGTTCTACCACCATAAATAGATTGGTTTGATAACACTGAACTATTGCGGGAAACAATGCTGGAAACTCTCCTTTCTCTGTTGCACTAATTAAATCAATCAAAAATTATTTACCATACACAATACATGCATATCACTCTTTTGTCTATATATCTGCATAGTTATGTATTGGTGAAAGATTCCCACTGTGATGTTAATTAATATATTGCATTGAGCAACAAATCACCCTATATATAACTCGGAAGTTAAGTATACATTTCACTGCGGTAGATGCCATACTTCAGAAACATTTGTTACTTTCAGGTTGTGACTACAATCAACAGAATGTTCATTTGGAGGAATCTGATGGTCCACCAGATAGGAGTATCAGCCAGGCTGGAAGACTTCAATACCCATGTGCATACTGTGGGAGGCAGTTTTCTCACAACACTCATAGAAAGGACCATGAAATGTCATTTCATGGCAATGTGGCATTTGGTTGTGTCTGTGGCAAAGTTTATAAGTATCGAAGAAGTTTTCGCAAACACAAAGAGACGTGTTCCCAAGGCCAATTTTCTAATCCAATCATACTCAATAGAAACAATGCACTGAATTAATACATCTGTGTTCCTGTTTGGGCTTCAATATCAAGGTGTTTTAACTCGATAGAAACAACAGACTTGGCATCTTTGTGTTTATTTCTCTTTAATACTTCATGTATGGTTATTGACTTGCAACATTGATGAAAAGCATAGTATTACTCAATATCATGGGTTATTGCACATAATTACCAGCAAATATGGAAGTTCGTATTTTCGCCCTGACCTTGGCTCCATTTGGATTGGAACAACTATGATATCTTTAGTACTTACTAGCATTGTTTACCCATGTTGACTTCCATTTCTTTTGTTATTTCATTCTGTATATATAACGCACAGGAATTCATTCGGTGTTCTACCTTTGGAAAGTACTTTTTGTGTTAGGTCAATCATGGTTTCTTCTTGTTGCTTTCAGGTATTGGCCTGTTTGTCAATCAAGAACATTGCGATCAGTTTGGTGGTGGTACTGGTGGTTCACAAGTTGTCACTTCCATTCCAAACCTAGGGAATGGCTTTCCTTGTCAAGAATGTGGCAAAGTTTTTACACAGAAATCCCACAGAAAAGAACACATCGACTCCTTTCATGGGAAGGTTATGTATTCGTGTATCTGTGGCAAGCTGTACAAGTACAGACGTGGATTCAGACGTCACATAAAGAAATGCTTGCAAGGATGTGCTTTAAAGCCAATTAAAATACAAATATGATTAGTTTAACAGGAAATGGTTTCATTTACATGGAAAAAACATGTCTAAAGATTGTGACAGATTTTATTAAAATGAACCAATCTTTTAAACAATTAAAATTCCTTGCATGCGAAAACATAAATAAAGTTGCTTATATAACTGTATGCAAAGTGTCCTATAAAGACAATATCTAATCCATTGCATCAGTGAACTACATATGAGATCTTGTTGATCAGCTACATCACCAAGTGCCTGTACAATTATCAGTCTTTCTTCATCTATTCAGTTGTGGGTCATAGCATAGCAGATAATCTACTGCTGGGAGTTCTCATGCCATTGTAAACAGATTGCCTTGATAACACTGAACCACTGGGAAACAACAAGTTGTGACACTTACAAACACTACACACACATCCTTCCCTTTTCTTTATATTTAGAGCATTAGTTGTGCATTATCACCATGGCAGTTGTGCTTCAGGGACATTTTTGTTGATCTCAGGTTATGACCACAATCAACAGAATGTACCTTTGGAGGAATCTGATGTTCGTCCAGATACGAGTTTCATCCATGCTGCAAGTCTTTGTAGTATGTACTCATACTCATCGAAATGTTGTATTTTGTTGCGTTTGTGGCAAGGTTTAATAATATCGAAGAGGTTTTTGGAAACATGAGGAGATGTGTTCCAAAGGCCATTTGTCTGATCCAGTCATACTCAATAGAAACAAAGCAATTTGAATTGAAATATTTGTGCTTCTGTTTAATCTTCATTATCAAGGTCTGTTTAATCTTCATTATCAAGGTCTTTGACTCCTTTATTTAAAGTGTTATCAATTTGCAACATTATTGATGAAAAACTATTATTCCAGGGCTTACGTTGTCAAACTCGGTTATAAAAAAACCTATTAATTTCAACTAATTTCTATTTCAATGAAAATATTGGAATGGGCCAGTAACATAATGAATCTTCTTCATATCATCAAAACAGTGTTTCTGTAGATCACAACACTGGTATTTCAGCAATTATGCAGCACCACCAGAAGACTTGATTGTAATGGTTGGACATTTTATGAATATATCTCTTATTGTGTACAAGTAAAAACAAAAACAATACACTGAGCAACAATTATGAATAATCCAGCATTTCTTTGACTACTTGGTACCTGTAAAATATAATCATCACATCCGCGAAGGCTTTTTATTTGATCATTTGAAAGAGCATCTTCAAAGGCCTCCCCTCTTGTTGTTTTCAGATAAAGGCTGCCTGGATGTGGGTCAGTCTCGTGACCAGGAATTGCGCCCATACGTTACATTTCAAAAGATTGGCCTTCGTTGTGAACAATGTGGCAAGATTTTCACTCAATCCCATCACTTGAAGGAACACATCGATTCCTTCCATGGAAATGTTGTTCATTCTTGCATATGTGGTAGAGTGTACAAGTACAAAAGTGGTTGGCGCACACATAGGAAGACGTGTCAGCAAGGTTATTCGTCCAATCCAATAAAAACAACCAGAGACCACTGGCAGTGATTACTCCACAGTTGGATTTATGGACGGTTGTTCTTCGTTGAGTGGAGGTTAATAGTTCTTTGAGTTGTTTCTATTCTCATGGATTGGGTTAGTTATCCTACGGTACCTGAAAATGCCCAATCGTGTTCAATGATCAACAAGACTATTGCTGTTGCTGTCCACAGACTTAATAGTTTATGGCATGTTGATACCCAGAAGAGCAAGACTTCTCACAATGCTAGAAACTAGAAACTATGCACACGATGCATTGAACTGTTAACTATGTTAGAAACAAATTTCATTGCGATTGGTGTACCAGTATGAATGAATTGCTACTTTTACTTTCATGGGTTGAATTTTTCAAAAGATTTCAATCTTTCTGTTTTCAGGGAATGTTTTCCATGGTCAGACAGACAGGAGTTTGGGCTTATCATCAGGTTTCCATTGTGAATATTGTGGGAAATTATTCACACAAGTCGGCAATAGAAATGAACACGTCCAATCCTACCACAAGAATATTGTGTACTCATGTGTGTGTGGCAAGGTGTACAGATTCCGTAGTGGTTTCTGCAAACACAGGAAAGCTTGTCAACAAGGATATGCTTCACATCCAATAAAACTAACACGACACCACATGGATTAATTATTTCCCACTCGGTAGAGTTAGGATTTCTGCTCATGTGTCAGTTGCTGGCGTTAACATACAGTTTATGATCGGCTTCCACAAAACCTGGTTTTCTGTTGCAGATTCCCGTGAAGCAATTTGTGAATAGCAGATCTTGACGTCAAGTGATTGCTTTCATCACTAGCACCATAGCTATAGAAGGGTAGTTACTCTACTCTTTTCCATCAATTTTGAAATTATTTTTGAAAAGTAGTAACTTCATCTCTCTTTTTTTCAGGTTCTGTTTTCCATAATCACGTTGAAGGTTTTGGACAGGGTGTGAGTGAATGTGATCATGCCAACAAGATTCCCCATCCGTCCCAGTTGCATCGTTTCCCATGTGATCAGTGTGGCAAGATGTTCACACAAGTTGGCAAACGAAATGAGCACATCCAAGCCTTGCATGATAAGATTGTTTATGAATGTGTGTGTGGCAAAGTGTACAAATACCGCAGTAGCATAACGAAGCACAGAAAAGTTTGTCCAAGTTGATGCTGATCTAATCCACTAAAACGTACAACACAACACACTCGATGACAGTTGACTGGTTCTCTCTTTGTGGTTTGACAACATGCCTACAGTTTGGTTTCAGAAGTACCATTCTTGATTGGTATACTTTTTTGAGTTTGTTTATTTTATGGCCTGGAAGTCTGCTACAAGTGCAAGAAAACGATATTGTTGATCACAATAGTCTTGAAAGAAACAAATAATGTATTGAGATCAGTTTTGAAAGGTAATAACTCTTCATCTTATTTGTTTTCAGATGTTATTTTCCGTGGTCAGTGTGAACGTTTGGGACAGACCATCGCGATTCTTCCTCTCTCGGCAATGCAAGCTTATCCTTGTGGACATTGTGGCAAGAATTTCACACAAGTTGGCAATCGAAATGAACACATCCTGTCTGTGCATGAAAACATTGTCTATTCTTGTGTGTGTGGAAAGACGTATAAATATCGCAGCAGTTTTCGTAACCACCGACGGTCCTGTCCTTTTGGACATTCCTCTGAACCAATCAAGACAACAAGAACACCATTGTCGTAATTAGGAACTGACCACAAACACAGGGTTAATAGACCTATTCACACTTATTTGAAATGTTGGGTTACTTTCCTGCTGGACAGTTCTCTGACCTTATCAAGACAACAAGAACATCATTGTCGTAATCAGGAACTGACCACAAACACAGGGTTAATAATCCTATTTACACTTACTTTAAATGTCGGATTACCATTCTGCCTTAGCTTTCATCTGGAGGTGTCTTGGCCATCTAGGTTCTTGCTATTTACACATTTCCTTGTATAGGTACTATGTATACATGTCGAACAGGTCTCATTATGTGGTGTTTAGTTAGCGGTTATAGATATATTTATTGTCAGTTTTTCCTTTAATTCAGTATATTTCAAGGGTTTTGTTCTTGTTGCTTTCAGGTTATGGTCAACCTGAAATTGTGGAGGACTTTCGCATACATGGTGGCAGGGCGCTTTCCACAACTCGAGTTTCTGGCTACCCTTGCCAGTATTGTGGCAAAGTCTTTTCTCAAACCTTTACTAGGACGGAACACGTAGAATGCTTTCATGGAAATGTTGTCTATTCTTGTGTTTGTGGCAAGGTCTACAAATACCGTAGGAATTTCCATAGACATAAGAAGTCATGTTTACAAGGATGCTCATCAAGACCGCTTAAGTTCACCAGGGATGCAGTATATCCTAATTCTTAAGTTCATCTTAGGTTTTATTTTGAAATCAACTTTGATAATGGTATTTTTGTTTCAAATCAATTTTGGTGTTATTTTTTATCTAGATAATTTAGCTATTTGTTAAGTTGATGTAATTTACAAGGAGAGGTTGGGTCAGTTGAAGTTTATGAAAAAGATATGACTTCCTTCATTTCATTTAGGCATTGAGACTTGAGATTTGTATGGATGAAATGTGAAGTAGACCTGCGTACGAATATTAATATAAGAAGGTTTGCTTTACAATCATTAGAACAATTTGATAAATATCCTTTTCATCAAATTTGTTTGGCTACAATAACAAAAGTAATATCTCAATATTTGAATATACGCATATTGTTTTTATCCCTTTCTATTATCCATGTGTGTATGTAACTAATGCATTTCTCCATTTATGCTTTTTATGTTCTGGTAATTAACCCAGTTGAATACGTTTACAAAATCTCTGCATAAAACTTCAATCACATCATTGTTATTTTCAGGTCTTGGCTTCTCTGATGAAATTGGGCAATTGGAACGTTCACTTAAGATTCAAGATGGGGTGTCTGTCCATCATTCCAGTTTTGGCCTTTCATGTGAATACTGTGGCAAGAGTTTTTCCCAAAAATGTCATAAAATTGAACATGTCGAGTCAGTTCACAAAGGTTCATTTTTCACATGTGATTGTGGAAAAGTCTACAAATTTCGTAGTGGTTTGCGTAGACACCGAAAGTTTTGTAAAACTACAATCATAAGTCATCATTTGGCTCAATGATGTGTCCATAGCATTCCTTTGACTCCAGCATGTGTTTAATGTTGACTATGGACTTTGATGCTGATTCTAATGGAATTTGATGCTGATTGAAAGCATATCGCAAGAAGTCTAGATCCCTGGTTGCAGCATGCATCAATAAGACCCAACAGAATGGCAACAGAGTTGATAGTTTCTGTGGTATTTCAATGTTATCCATACTTGACACTCAAATTTTTTGAATTATTTTGACTTCAAGGATGTCAATTTTGTTGTTTTCAGGTGTTGGCTTGTGTGATGAGGTTTGGCCATCGGGACATTCACTTGACCATCCAGATAGAGAACACCCTCGTCATTCAAATCTTGGCTTCGCATGTGAATATTGTGGTAAAACATTCACACAAAATGGCCACAGGAACGAACACGTTCAGTCTTTTCATGAAAATTCATTATTCGGCTGTGATTGTGGCAAGATCTACAGATACCGCGGTGGCTTGCGCAGACACAGGAAATCATGTTCCTTTTTCATGCCGTCCTAAGTGAGACCGACGACTCCAGGCTTTGCTCACCTTATGCAGTGGCAGTTCAGGTGTGTCCTTCATCAAGAGCTTTCACTGAATTGACCTTATTGACTACATCGCAAACTAAACATTTTTAGGTGTGAATGTAATTAAATTTGGATTAACTGATTTGGATTTGGATTTGGTATTTCCATATTCCATATGGGAATTTACTCCATGTACAGGTTGAGTCTTTTTAATTTTGCATATTACCTGGGCACAAAGTGCATTTACATCATGCCAAATTCATGCTCAATAGTGCTCGTAGCACTACATTATTAGCCAGTTCAATGGATCAGTGTGCTCTGATTTTCCTTCTCACTTCTCTGGGGAGTATACAACCCTGTTGATCTTTTACAACATCATTTGCCATGCTTTCATTACATATCATTACTTGGGTTCCTATGTCGATTCCAATCTTGGCACATTTTCACTTGTGTCTAGGAAGAAATCATAACACTGATACAGTTTTCTTGCTGGTCCAACGCGTATGCCAACTTATTATTTTGCCATAATTTAATGAGGTATTTACTTGCCCCGATGCTAGAAATTATTGCATAGAGGGAAGGAAATCTTTGTGGAGCTAATGATGTGTGCTGTGCAATATATGTAAATGTCTGTTGACATGAATGACTGGCATTGTAATTGCTTGTCTAGAATGCTTTCGTTAACATTTATCTAAAAATGTTTTGTTGTTCATGTTGATATTTTTTCATCATTCATTCTTCATGTTTGTGTTGCTATGAAAATCTACTGTAATTTCTTTCACTCTGTATCAAAATGAAATTTGACACAACTAGCATTTTTTTACATTTAACATTATGATGTGAAATGTGTTCAACAATTTACAGGTTGTTCCTGTTGATTTTTAAATTGCAATTGTAACAATTGTATTTAAAGTTTTTCACAATGTTATTTTCTACATGCATGCATAATTATACGATGATAATGTTAATAAATAATTTGTTTATATAGTTTATTTATTGTTATTTGAAACAAAAAGAAGTGAATACATGGAATGCAGGCAGAGATTAAATTTGACATTTGCAAAGAATTATCAAAGATCTTGAGCAAGACAAATTTCTGATGGATTATTTACATTAAATGCTGCTTTGGCAGTTCAATGGCAGCATTTGAAGGATCACTCCCAAGTTGAGGTTTTTGATGACACACATACATGCAAGCACACACTCATAAATTAAATGAGTTCGTGTTCATGAAATGATGATGAATGCAAGATTTGGTATGTTAATTCTTGTGGAAAAAAACAACAGTACAAATTATCTTTGGCTAGTATTATACTAAGTATATATTTACCTCCTATATTTTATTATTATCATTGGTGAAACATTCAGAAATGACGTTTGAAATCTGTTAAAGGTACAGAATATTGCACACAAGTTTACATCTGATAGGCATATGGGTGAAAGATTTCCACTTCAACGTAAAACATTAACTCACTCTTCCCCTTGGACTGATAATGGAAATAGATCAAATTGAGGGTCAATATGACAATACACAGGACCGTTTGTGCTTCTGAATTGCACATCCATGTTACTTGAAGCTTCATGATGAACAGAATTGAGCAAATTGGTGATTGTGGGTACCAGAAGTTTTAACAAGATTAATTTTATTTTAGCCGGCTCCGTGGCGTAATGGTTAGAGCGGCAGCCCAGAGTCGCAGGTTCGGTCCCCGGATGCGTCATACAAAAAAAAAGAAGATGGTACTCGTTGTTCCCCTGCTCGACGCTCGGCATTAACGGGGTAAAGCAATCACTGGTCGTCTCGGAGTCAGTATACTGTGGGGTATTCATGTTCTATCTGCGGCATGATATACATCCGAGTGAGCTAGCACTATAAAAACTGGTGGAAATCCAGACTAGTACATATGCATGTAAGCCATGATGTCAGTGAAAAAATCTTTAAACCCCAAATCAACCAACCAACCAACCAAATCATTTTATTTAATAAAACACGTTTCAGAAATGCAAACAACCAACCTTGGATATATATTTACATACATTGAAACACATAACATTTAGTTTTTATATTGAATAATGAAAGGAGTAGTAATTGTCCATACGGACCACAGAAGGTGTTTTTCTCCAATACATTATATTAAAGGCTTTGTGTTTTATTATTTGTGTATTCTCAAGTTATCCATAGTGTAAACAAAGTATTACTACTATAGCAATTTATAATATAAACACCGATCTTGTTGACTTCACTTTTGAAGTCCCACATATTCATGGGCACTAACTGTTAGTTCCTACACTAATGTATTAATCTACATGTATGTCCTAAAGTCATTAAAATTGAAATATATAAGTAAACTATTAAATGTCCTTTCATATTATTTAAAATTTATTAAATTGTGTTCAAGGAATAGTATAGTCGGAAAATTGGATACAACTGGGTCGGCAATCATTTGGTGTAACATCATGCGGAGGTACCTCTATATATTAGTCATCAAATGTGTATTTGCATGTGGATAAACTGATAAATATAGATATTTAACCCTCTCACTGCTGGATTAGACACAGACAATGCTCTTTAGGGCATCTCCAATTGCGTCCAGCATGGAGAGAGTTAATTACAATTATTTTCTAAATATAATGATAATAAATCCAAACTAAAAATAATGTCATCACGGACCCCATACCAATTTAGTGTAACAACGGGAGCTCCATCGTACGATGGTTAAACAGATATTAAGTTTTAACCTATTCATTGATCACTGTCAACAGCAATATGAGCATTGTCCAATTTTCCCCGGGGGCGGGTGGTAGCACAGTGGTAGAACAGTTGGACTTTGGAGCCAATGTTCCAGGTTCAAATCCCGCCCCGGGGGCCCGGCATCAATGTTCGCGAAAGTTACCTTTCCGACGCGATATTGATAG
>JAUTBT010043088.1:0-16949 GCA_032361225.1 Lepetodrilus schrolli | reverse complement strand
TGCGACATGAGCGTTAGATGCCCCCATTTGGATCATGCCAATGGCTCGCTCGCGTTGTTCTACAGTAAGTCGTGGCATTCTTTGGTTGGTTTTCTGTCAAATGCATACCCTACCAGTCTTATTTCCATACCGTTATTGCACGAGTGAATTTTGTATGTCGTGAAAAACATGATTTCTGATTTATTTATTTTTTGGCTTGGTATGAAAAGCATGCAACGTTCTGTTTCAAATATACTGTAGAAAGTTGGTTACGTTTGGGGGATTGTTTATGCAATTGGTTACGCTCGGATATTTGGATGTTTTCAGGGAATTAATTTAGTTTTCATTTGTAAAGTTTCTTTTGGCCGTGAGTATATGTTAGACGTAGGCTGGCTATTGACGGCTATCATTCATATTATGCACTGATTCTGGTTTCAAGAAACGTTTTTAAATCGCAGGTCATGCACGATGTCCAAGCAAGCTCCCAAACCGTACAAATGCACTCTAACAGAAGACCTGTTAGAAAAAGCTAAAAAAGAGCTAAATGAGGATCCGAACACTCGGGATATTGTAGTGCAAACCATCAGAGAGCGGATAGTCAACAATCCCGGTAAGTATAACATAGTCACATATAACTGATAATGGAGCAGCTGTGTGTGCGCGCGCGCGTGTGTGTGTGTGTGTGTGTGTGCACGCGTGTGTGTGTACGTGTGTGTTTGGTGTGTGGTGTGTCTGTGTACGTGTGTGTGTGTGGTGTGTGTACGTGTGTGTGTACGTGTGTGTGTACGTGTGTGTGTGGTGTGTGTGTGGTGTGTGTACGTGTGTGTGTACGTGTGTGTGTACGTGTGTGTGTGTGTGAGTGTGTGTGTGCGTGTGTGTATATGTACATATGTGTGTACGTGTGTGTACGTGTGATTGCGTACGGGTATGCACTATATGCTTTATCTAATTATACTACGCGTAGGCTAACAGAAGAATATAGTCACCGTCATGTTTTGTTGTTTACACACCTCTATCGTCTCATAACTTTATATTCACCACTGTTCCGCATGACAGGGGGCCTACTGTACTTGTGATAGAACAATATTATAGTCTCTGCCTTCATCATTGTTATTGTAACTATGTGTCTTTCATTTTTAATCTTTCTTTCTTCTCTCCCCATCTTTTCTTTCCCTTCTCTTGGAGCGGTTTTCATTTAAGTTGTAATAACTAAAACTAGTACAGTCGTGTAATTCTATATTCACCGGTGTTCAACATAGCAAATAATAGAGCGGCGTGCGTGTGTTCGTGTGTGCAGCTACATATAGGATACTACACGCAACAGAACAATAGTCACTATCATGTCTCGTGGTGTATCTGTATCTGACAATATGCGCCAACAAAACGTCTCATGTTGGACCATTCATAACATTATAGATATAGTATTGTGGTGCATTGCTCATGTATTGCGTAAACCTCTGAATATACATGTTCGGGGCTGTGTATATACATGTACTGTATTGGTTTGACCCAGGAATAAATCGACACGCACGTTTCGTAACGTATTTTTGCAATGCAAATTTAATCACCAAATGCAGTGAAGCGGTATCACCAGTATTTATATTGGATTCAATAAGCTATATAGGATTATATATAGTAGACCTATACGATTTACTATTATTCATTTTATTATAGTGGATGATAGAACATGTACAGGCCTATTTGGATGACATCTATATAATATTCGATAGACTTGAACATCGTACGTTTATGAATATCCACATGTATATAATTTAAAGTTAAATAGGTATGTATCTTTGCTTGCTATATAACCTTCATAATCTTAAAAAGGTGTACTGATAATATACATTTGGAATAAGTAAGATACAATAGAAGAGGGATCACTGCTTATACAAATCGACCAGTGTGTGCATGCCATATCAATGGTTGGCGTTCTGTAAAGTAATAGTCTAAAGTTACGTTTTATCCCAATCAAGACTGCACGATAGATTATTGTGTTGTCCAATGAATAAAACCCAGCTAGAAATAACTATAATCCTTTAGTTCCTTTTAGTGACATAATGTACAATGCACTATCAAATATCTCAACAAACCCAGTTGTTTTCCCCATTATACCTGTACACTCGTGTATATCCTCGAGTCTATTGTGGTGTATGTGCTTATAGCAACCAAAACTTGAGCAGTCATCTTCCTGTGCAATTAGATGTTCGCCTAAAATATGTATAATTTTTGTAAAGCACTTTGTGGTCATTGTATTAAATACTACATTTCCACGGGACCACCATTTCTGCCAGGGACGGTTAGCTACTCCGAACAACGTGTTTCGGGTATCACAAACATTTAAAAACCAATTTTTGTTTAATACTTTTAATTGTTTTACTTGGACTTAGAGTCGCGTTCAAGATTATTTTACTTATGTTGTAATTATTAGTACACGTCAGGATTAACGAAGTCACATATATGCGTCAAAGCGTTATTTCGTATAGTGCACGGCAACGTCGTTAAATAGGCATGCATAGATGTGCATGCGAGTCAACTGTGTTAATTAAATAGACATAGACATGTAAGTATAATATGTGGTGAAAGTACAATGGCAACGATATTACGATATTTCACTTTCATTTGAAACAAAAACAAAATACCAAAAGTAAATAAAACCCACGGCCTGTTAATGCGTCAACTATGTCGTCTAGATATTGAAGAGAATGCATCACCCGAGACCGTCCCATAAAACTCACCTTGCCTTTCTGTAACAGATACTAAAATAGACCGCTGCCGAAAGCTATAGATGTATTGAATAACATGTCATTCAGTATTGCATCACTTATTTGTGTACAAATGATGACGGTTTCAAATATTTTTATTTAAAGTTTAAACATCTTGGCCATGTTGATTCATAACGTTTTCGGCAAAGTCTATGCTATGTGCTTATAGCAACCAGAGGGTTCTACCGGTAGTCCGTGCGTAAATCTAGGTTTACGTCACTTCCTGCTATAGTAAAAGCATGGAGTATATTCGGACTACAGTATCCGATTTCGTGAAACGCGTGTCATATGCTATACATTAGATACGTCAATGACGGATCATCAGATATTCCAAATCCAGAACTCTCTGCCCGGCAGACCCAAAACTGTTCTGTCCCACATACCAGTCGCAGATGGTTTGGAATTCTTTCTTTCTCTGACAATGCCTCAACAATCGTTTATTTCTGTAATAGGGGGTATGCGACGGCCCATGTACAAACAAGTTCACATAATGTTAATTTTGTGACAAGAGATCTAAAACAATGGTTGCAATTCACGAAATAATAAGGCATGCCTCTGTCCTATGGAACAACATTCCCCTTCGTTTCAAGCAATCGATCAGAAACTCTTTCATCTTTCAAAAAAATAACCTAAAATTCTATCTCTTCAAACTCTTTCACTCTGTTTAGACGCGCTTGGAGCATACACCTGTGTATGGATGTATTATTATCATTATTATGAGTATTATTATTATGAGTAGGGCTTCGAGGATAGTGAAAAGTAAGCAAACCTTTAATTAGGTCATTAACAGGTATACTTCCGCTCATTACTGGAACTCATTACCTTTACACATCTGATCTACTATAACCGGAAGTTACATAACTTTGCGTAGGTAAAGTTAACAAAATATTCTTTAATTCCACCACATCAAGGTTTAACAGCACGGTTAGACTATGGGTTTCTGCTCCGGTTTTTAAGAGCCAGAAAATTCGACCAAGAACGGACATTTGACTTGATCGTTAACTACTACAGGATGAAGAAAGACAACGAAGACATATACACCGATATGACTCCCAAAGGGATTAAACATATGCTTGATATGGGTATTGTCACAGTTCTACCAGAGAGAGGGAGAGAAGGGGAGGCAATCGTCGTCTTCAAACCAGGTATTATGCGAGAACAATGTTAAATTTGCTTGACAATTACAAACACTACTAGATTCAGTGTATTCCAAAGTAATTCCAAACGAATGTCCACGAAAGGTCAGGATATTAGTAATTCTTCTGTGCACTGTAATCAAGACATTTGGGAATGTTTCCAAGCTGGCATTATTCAACGTTGTCAATAGCTGTTTAAGACAAACCTACCCGGTATTGCTCGTCCGATCCACACAATGTGATATACTCAACACATTTAATTAACGGCCAGTAGCCTTTCTGGACATGTAAATTTAACTGTATATTATCTTTAAAAGGAAGAATTTCCAAACGTCTACAGGCTCCAGGTACTCTTCAAGAACTTGTAGACGCATTGAAAGAAGAGTGGCACTCTTAAAGGCTAGTTCAGAAATGTGGTAGAAAGCATCCACACATAAAATTATCTGCAGGTCCTTAATTTATTGTGTTGAGTACTTCATAATAATGGGACATTCTGGGGGGGAATCAGAATGTTCTCTTCGCAAAAGGAATGATACTGTGAGTTTTGAACGTGGGTTTCAGGACGGTGGCTCTAAGTACCCTATCATAGATGTATACAGGACCATATTCGTCGCCTTCAGTTATATATTAGAGGTAAGTAAATTTATACAAACAAAATGTCTGGTTTCTGTGGCAACTTAATTATCACCAATAATGGAAATACAGCAATATTAGTGCACTTAGATGTAGGTGTGATCTAAAACTGTTCTACTTGGAACAATACAAAAAGTCTACTTATTATAATTTCATGTTTAATTAAAATAGATGATTTCTGCTGCAGTGGTGTACCGTCCGTATGTATCATATCAGATACGTAGACTTATTGCGCATATAAACAAGCGCACATAACATACGTCATCACAGGAATTAGTCAAATGTGCATTATCCATGTTTGGATTGACCAGCATTGGCTGCACGTATACTGAAGGTGGACACTGATCCATTAACTGGAGTAATAACAATACAGCTTTTTCAGCATGTTTTCTTTCCTAATTAGCACTTAATAAGTAGTTATTACTATGATTTATTTACTATTAATTGCTATTATTATTACTAGTAATATTATTACTACTATTATTATTATTGGTATCATTGCTATTATTATTATCACTAATATTATTGTTACTATTATTATTATTACTATTATTGTTATCATCATCATTATTCTTACCATTATTATTATTCCTATTATTGTTACTAGTATTATTACTACTATTATTATTATCATCATGATTAATATTACTATTATCATTATTATATCATTATTATTATTGTTACTATTGTTATTATTACTATTGTTATTATTATTACTTTTATTATTAATATCATCATTATCATGACCATCACCTTTATCATCATCATCATTATTATTATTATTATTAGTATTATTATTATTATTAACAGTGCTCTTGTAATTCTATTACAGCAGTCGGAAGACATACAGGTCTGTGGGATACGTCTGATCAATGACCTGGGAGAACTGACGTGGAACCACGCCAAATGTTTTACGCCATTCTTCGCCAAAAGAATCGGCAGTCTAATGCAAGTAAGAAGGCCTACATTCTTGGAGGGGCGGGTGGTAGCGCAATGGTAGAACGTTGGACTTTGGAGGCAAAGGCCCGGGTTCAAATCCCCTCCAGAGATCCCGGCATCAATGTCCGCGAACGTTACCTTTCTGACGCGATATTGATAGGATGCGCTGTCTGTAGAGTGGGAATGCAGTTTATCATCATTGGTCTGTCAGTACCAGCCGGTGCTCGATGTTACGGGTTTCCTCCTGTCTTAACTGACAAGCCGCGATAGAACCCCATTTAAATAATATATATAATGACATTATTCAATTGCATTCCATGGATTATTTAGTCAACTATTTGGTTGCTATGGACGCTCATGAAAATCAGATCCAAAACTGATGCTAATGAGAGAAATGAGCAGTCGTATAGTCCTTGTAGTTGAAGATGGCGGCGAACGTTTTCGATTTAATTTGTAAAAAATAAAAATAAAAATAATTTAAATTGCAAAAATAAGTCTTTTAAAACTCGAAACCGAATTGTCTACGTTTTTGACGATTAGATGTTTGTCCAAATTATTCGAATAGCGAACGCTAAGATCTGATTTAAATGAGATTGGTATTCAATGGACATTGTGCTAGATGGTGTGGATGTTGTATGTGTATACGTTCACCACCAGTAGGTACGAAACGGCGTAACTCTATGGTAAGTTCACTAACTCCAACCTACATCGTGGCCAAGGTTGGAGTTGTGTTGAAGGTACCTTGTGGTAAGCGTCTTCATACAAGTGATCCCTAGCTGAATATTGCATTTCTTATTTCAGGATGTTATTCCAATGAGATTGAAAGGAATCCATTACGTCCATGAACCCAGCTTCTTTGACATGATATTTACTCTAATCAAACAATTTATGCGTGAGAAGATGGCTAACAGGGTAAGTTTCGTCAATCCACATCGCTGTCATCGGCAATTAATTTTGTTAATGAGTAACAATAACACTGATTTATTTTTGTCCATGATATGCCTGCCGCGTTATAGCAACCCGTCCTATATACATGAAATTGATCAAGCTCCATTGTACATATAGTTATTAAAGTGTACATGCTTACACTTATATATATTAAATTATATATATCCATGGAACTATATGACGCTAAACTTATATACATTTATTATCTTGTCAATAAACATAAGCTACTGTAGATCATATCAGCGTTAGTAATTCTGTTGACGTCCTGTACCATGGTGGCCATAAAATATACTAGGTCACCGATATTAAAATTATGGGAGCGAAGCCTGGTGTAGCTGTTACAAATAATTCAATGAAAAAGCGTTTTTCTTTCTTTATGTAAGTGGTCATGACATACATGATGCTAGAAGTTGAAGTAGAATATTGACTCTATTTTAAAATTCTCCCTTCTGAATATAGTTTACTTTAGCGATGAAAAGATTAAAACTTCAGGGGGCGTCTGCTTTAAAGACTTTGTCTTGTATTTCTTAGTTGAACCTCCATGGGGAACGGGTGGAGGAACTCCACGAGTACTGTGATCCTACAACTTTGCCCAAGGAATACGGAGGAAAACAGAAGCAACTCAACACAAAGGTACCTTAATATTGCGACTTTAAAGGCACTCGAACATTATCTTCGTTAGTAGAAAACACAAAAGTGATGCTATTACACAATAGACAGTGATTACATGTTCTCCAAAGTGAGGTTTTATGAATAAATCAAGAAGTAGAAGAGTTATCAGTTTTCTGAAGAGCTAACTCAGAGACGCCTTTGAGCTTTCACTATCCGACATAGTCATGTTGACATGATCATCTGTAATATACTTTTCTCACTTCCATCATCCTTTCCAATAATTCCCACGTACAATCTAATCACTTCAAATTATTCATTATTAATTTGTGATTAATTATCTCTTCGTAGGACTTTTGCAAGCAGTTGTTATCGAAGGAAGCAGATTTTGAAGCAGATGCCAAATATGGGTTTGTATCTATGACGATGAAGTAGCAGAAGAGTGCCGATGCCATGGAGACTCTTCCAGGAATCTTCAAGAAACTGAATGTAGACTGAACTAGACTACAATAGACAATAGCGACTGTATCAGTTCAAATCACGACGCATACCGCATGAAATTAAGTATTTTCGATGAACAAAAGACGATATGCCTGCCCGTTATTTTATACTACTAACACAATGATGAACACGAGATGGCTTCACTAATATGACATTGTCATTGTGCTACGGTGATTGTATAGAATTGCCGCGATCAAACCTCAAGCTTTATTTTCTAGTTCATGATCTGAGCCATAGGCAAAATAATCATGCTTTATTGGGTTGTTCTTTTCTTTACAAATTACAGATTGTTACCTATGAAATATTTTCAGCTTTTTATTAATGACAACCGGTTGGACATATATGTTTACGTGTGCTTTCAATGATTGTTAATTTATAGTAACTTGAAATCCATTTTATTGTTTTATTTGTATCCGAGTAATTTCATATGTATTGATTGGGAATCAAATTAAATGCATAATACTATTTAGGTTATTGTCTATCTCTGTGAGATACAACAGGAGATACTTTGTGGAATGATAATGTGAACTATGGGTTTGATTAAAGCAGTATCTTGCAAACTTAGTAAAGAGGTCAGGACTATTTGAACTTTGACATCTGCCGGAATTATAAAAGTCGTTGCTCTATAGGGTATGTCCGGGTTCCTCTGGACGATAGATGGTGAATTAACATACGCCATAGTTTGTCTTCTGCCCACGACTATATGGACGACGTAAAAGTTGGTGATCACAATATTATTGAAAGATAAATTCCCCGGTCGCGTCATACCAAAAGACGTTAAAATATGGTACTTGTTTTTCCCCTGCTTGGCGCTCAGCATTAAAGGGGTAAAGCAAGGACTGGTTGGCTAGGAGTCAGTATACTGTGTCTGAGTGGGGTTTTCATGTTCTATCTGCGGCATGATATACCTCCAAGTGAGTTAGCTCTATTAAAAACTGGTG
The DNA here is from genome assembly GCA_032361225.1 of Lepetodrilus schrolli. Lineage (NCBI taxonomy): Eukaryota > Metazoa > Mollusca > Gastropoda > Lepetellida > Lepetodrilidae > Lepetodrilus > Lepetodrilus schrolli. The sequence continues at coordinate 8,498 of JAUTBT010043088.1, read as the reverse complement.
GAAATCCATACTAGTACAAGCAGTACATATGCACGCAAGCCATAATGCGAATGAAACAATCTTGAAAGTGGCTTTAAACCCCAAATCAACCAACCAACCTTGCTTTGAAATATATGTAAAAATATCTCGCACACGCGTTTATTGATAACTGGATTTGTGTCAAAGATATAGATTTTCTTTACCAATGGTGCATTGCGTAACTTTACCACATTTACTCGATGTACTGTCAACTCATTTATGCATGTCATCGATTGAATATCGTATTAATAGGCATACAAGCTTGTTATTGTCGATGTTAACGTTCTACAATGTATTTGTTTTAATATTGTTGAAATAGCATGTATTACATCACTAATTATTGTTTGTATTTAACATACAGGTTATTGATTAAACACATATTCTGGTACATATACCACAACTGTTATAATTCCGGATACGAATTCTTGAGTCCGCTTTGCTTTGGAGGGTAATTGTAAAATACGTTTACAAGATTATTTCACTCATATCATATATATCGCATCCTATCGTCAGAATACGGACATAGTAAATTTCACTACACTCTACATCAAATGTACACCATTCTACAAAATGAGTGACTGAAAAAGTAAATTCTGCATCATTCATCATAGATCAGCTGATAAAACAGAATATGCAACATGTCTTATCTGGTTTATTATGGTCAATGAAGCAAATGTCACTAATTTCTTCGGATGCCACGTACAGTGATGTCAGTTTTCATTGGCAGAGTTGATACTGCCCGAGTGCAGATATCATCTTATCATGACTGTACTAAAGGTAGCTTCTGCATAAGCCTGAACCACCACGGCAGGCTCAAAGGACATTCCTTTGCCCTCAGAATGTCTTCTACTGTGCTTATCGCTGTCCTCTTCCGGGACCTTCTTGCACAAAACGGCGTAAATCTAAGGCAACATCAACTCCCAACAGACACATCCTCCAAGACACATTGCCATTGTTTACTAGGTAATGATCGTGTTTCAGCGGTTATAGTTCATGGGCAGGGAGGAGGGTCTACCGTGCGTCCGACCCCTCACCCACCGGCGGAAATGCAGTGCAACCCAACTTTTCTTGGCAACATGTTCCGGGTGGGGTTGGGGGTGCACGGTAGACCCTCCCAGTCCATAGACTATTAGTCATAGGATCAGAGGACACCATGGCTAAGGTTGTAGTACGGTTACCGTAAAGTCCGTTGTCTGTACCGTGGCAATGCAGTTATTATTCTTGGTCTGTCAGTACCAGCCAGTACTGGATGTTGTGGGTTCCTTCCGTCCTTAAACTGACAAGCCGTGATACAAGTGAAAGATTCTTGAAAGCGGTTCTAGATTCCAATTTAAATAACAAACCACTTGAAAGTCACGCCATTTCGTACAGGATTTGTGGATCGTAACGACTGTCAGAATAATTCTAGCCAGTAATATGTACTCTTGATCATGGTTCTGTGTATTTCTAGTACAGGTCCATGCATATATTGTATGAAAGCCCAGCTCTCCAGTGTATACAATGCCGGGAACAGTTGGTATTGATGTGTTGCCACATGTAGGAGCAAGTTCAATATGTTCAACGACTGTGATTGACAACTACTATTGTGACCAGGAAACCTTTCTGAAGATTTCGTTTAGCAGTGAAATGCACTTCTGAGGTCATGATCTTGTAGTCGCATAGTGGAATGCGAGTGCTTCTTGAGAGTGCCCCCGATATGAATGTTAAATACCGTGGTGTCATATATTATTTTTAATATTGTGTTGAAGGGCGAGTGTTATTTATCTACGGTAAAACGCACAACATATGGTACCAGCAGGTATTGACAAGCCAATGATGATACATGCAGCTGCATTACAATAATAGTATGCTCACAGAACTATAATATATGAATGTCTCGTGGATTCCAATTGTAGATAAAGTTTAATGGGAATATAGGCCTACTGAAATTTGAATAGTGTAAACGATATGATATAATGTATCGTACTTGCATAGTAGCATTTGAAAGTTTCTCGTGGATCCGGGTTTTGTCAATGTTGACATTTGAAATAGAGATGAAAAAAATATATGTAGTTAAGCAAGTTGCCTCGTTTTCACCTGAATAAAAATATGCTCAATTATTTTGTCAAACGGCAACACAAAATAACTCCCCACCAAAAATATAAAATACAATAAGAACTGCATGAGGCTCAGTTTCTTTTAACAGAATTATAACAATGGGGTGTGCTTTGAACAGTATTATTTTGTGGGACCACAAATCATGGCGTTCCTTGAACATTGAATCCCCATGGTTTCTCATGTCAGGACATTTGCTACATATATGTTCTTAACATTTCCAATAACCTTCCACTAGCCAGATGTCAACACAATGTCAATTGTGTCACTGCTAAGATTGGCGTTAACCTGCTGGTTTTCCAACTAAGCACAGACACTGGTCTAAGGGCACATTTGGTTGCCTCCAGCATGGAGAGAGTGAATTAATGTATCCGTGGTGATATGTAAACTATACAATGTACCTCATGCTATACATTTCTCTCATCTGATCAATCTGATGTCAGACATGGCAATGGAAAAAAAGTTCCAGGGTGTGGACCTCAAACCCCTGGACAAACAAATCGGCGGAACCGAGGACGTGGAAAGTTGCTATGTCTGTGATGCTAGTTTCCTGTCAATCGTTGACAAATAGAAATAGATGCAAATAAATGTATTAAATTTACTTAATTTATTCAAAATTAATGTGTAACAATGGTTTCATCATTTCAACTAAACATACTTCATCCACACATGATTATTTCCATTTCAAACTATTTGTCACAGAGTGTGGCACAAACATTCTTGATTGTGGGGAAGCCTGTGTGGTGTACAGTATCGATGTATGCATAAGAAAATAATCGATACTGAATTTAGCCTGGTATTATACATGTAATCAATCTCAGCATATAGCACCACATGTAAAATGAATATGTGACATGATATATTATACTATGTATTACAAGGGGCCAATTTCTCAAAAAGATATATCTACTGGTATACATAAGCAGAGGAATACATAAGCAGAGGAATAGAACTTGATGAAAAGCATGACCCACAACAGTACATTTCTAGAAATGGAAATGATATTTTTTTTTAAACAGAAATGAACAGCAATAGAAATGAATAGGAATGAATAGACATGAAGTTAAAACAATATTGATTGAATTAGTGCTATATGTCACATCATGAATATAAATGAAAAGAAAACAAATAGGAATGAAGAGGAAACAACATCAAGGAACAAGACTGCAATAGATGCTAGTTTACCACATCTTTTGATTTTGGCCAAAACTTTAAATGCACATCACAGTACTAACCCTTTCTCTGAGGAATGAATCACTGCTACACCTCAAAAGGGCATATCTGGCTAGGTTTTAATTTTAACTCAAGTTACAGCACATAGTTGATGGGAGAAATCTCAGCTGAGCAAAATCTCAAATTCAAATTTGTTTCAAAAATCAGGGTTTAGAGGGTTTGAATTATTAGGGTAATTACAGTAAATGAAACTTTGAATAAATATACTGGTTTTACATAAATCAAACAAATCAAACAATCACTATATTTCTGAAATTAACATCAATATACACAAGTTTAAAAATGCTTAAATGAGACTTTAAATTATAATATCCCCCTAATTATCATAAAAGTAATGAATAATTAATATGTGCCGGGTTGCATAGCCAAAGTTCATTGGAAGATCTGATGGATTTGTTTCTAAATGCTCACCAATAACAATATTTTATTTCATCAGTGCGATCAATGAGATTGGCCCCGAGGTTATGAAACCTTTTTTATAGTACGATTTCATTTCATTCAAAATTCTCCATATAAAATTTGAGCTTGAGCATGAAATCTTACTCAAAACGATTCGTAATCTCGGGGCCAGATCGTGAGAATAGCGCATTATCAAAATCATGTAAAATACCATGTCTTATAAAATCGGCAGTTATTTTATTAATGGACAAATTTGAATTTGATCTCAAACCAGATCTACTAGTATAAGAACATTATTCCATCAAATGTTTATGTTAAACAAGAAATGGTAGTTTTTATGAATATTGTGACAAACTATGTAATACACGCCCAACCATAGATTAATTTTACCTACACTGTTGATTAATAATTGGTCACCAATCACATAATATTATCATTCTACCAGAACCTCAACTTGAGTTTTTAAATCCTTTTTATTTTCAGTAGGAAAACCTACATATCCTGACAATAAAGAAATATGGGGTACTAGTATGCTTTTGAATAAAAAAAAATTAAATTAAAATAAGAAGTAAAAGTATCTATAGAAAAATTAAACACCAATTTCAATTGGAGATGAATCTCCCTTCTGGTCTCTAGGACATCTCTAGTTGACTGCAGATACAAAAAAGTTATTGACAATTACTGCTCTACAGGCAACTCAAGAGGATCCAATTAGACAATTCTCACTTCCCGATACATTCAATAACCCAACAGTATGGGTTATCTCTCTGCGAAATGGAACTAAATATTTCATTATTAAAAAAGCAAGTAAACTTTCCAAATAAAAGATTGCACATAGTGCCTTAACATGGCATCCGGGTAGAAATAAAATAGTTTTAAAATAAACAAATCAAGTAACAGATTCCTAGTTTTAGATAACCTCAAAGAAACTGATTTTGGTGCAGGAATCTATATATTTAAACCAACTAAAGAGCTGCATAAATGATAATAGATATGTTAACTGCCTTACAAAACCTCTTATGTCTAGACATTTCCAATGTTAATATTGACTATTATCTGTAACCATGGCAACTGTGAACTAACTTTGAACATATTTTACCATTATTTATTAATAATATTAACGGCTAGGATAACAAGTATGATGGATTGTTAACCTCTCTATTAGTTACACGATATCCAGCCCAATTAATAATACTCATGATAGTATCATGTACATGGGAAGCAATAACATTAACAATAGACTGGCTTCTACAGTTGTACATGGCATTATTTACAATGCCATTTACTATGGTATGTATATACTGTAAAACGGGTATTATTGGCGGCTCAAAATTGTCATGATTTTGTAAAAATTTAAGTAAAAAAACATACTCACAATTTGTAGAATTTGCGTTGTCCAATTTTTTTAACATTATTTTTTAATTTAACAAACCTCAGTTCCTACTCACAGGCTAATCTGTTAAAATCACACGCGCAGTGAACACGGAAGTGTTAAACTTGTGATTAGTCATGTCCGTTTATAGATTGGTAATACTGTCTCCAATGATTAGATTAGTGCCAATCGGAAGTAAAAGGCATAAGTCGCAATTGGAAAAATAACAAAACACAGGGACCCACAGTTTATAGTGTTGTTACGTAACTATAATCCAATCAAACTGAACAAGGTATTGTCATCTAATTGATGGCATAGACGCTCAGTTGGCCTTCAGCATGAACGTGTTTTGATAAATATCAACAAGTTTCGTCCTGGGTAGAGAGTGGGCCCTCATACTATTATATGGTCAACTAGTATATTATTCGGGTGTTTCTTAAATTCGCTATCAAATACAAATTAGAGACACGCGAATAATACCTGTTTTACAGTATGTATTTTGGTATAAGCAAAAAGAATACCAAACATATATATATGGGTTTATTTCATTTAGGTAATATACATAGATAGATTTATTGTAATGCATTTCAGGAAAAATATAAACGGCATGGAGTTATCTCTCTTCTCTCTAATTCATCCCTTCTGGAACCTGGAAACTAAATTGATTAACATCGTTATTTTGTGATTTATGACACAGATTTTTGTATTACATGATCTCATTATTAATGTAGTATGTATATATGCAAATATATGGCATTAAAAATTTATATTTAAAAATTGCATGACATGGCCAGTGTAAGTTACTGTATTATCATACATCTGATATAATCATTTAAAACAGATTTGACAGAAAACATTATGCAATACAGACATTGAATCAACAACACCAACTTAAATAGTATTTAAAATGTCCCTGGCTGATACTGATTGATTGTAATATATCTAGACTAAAGACTAGTATCCTAGTGGGTGGGTGGTAGAACGTTGGACTTCAGAGCCAAGGGGCCCGGCATCAATGTTTGCAAAACTTACCTTTCTGACGCGATATTTCTCCTGCCCTAAACTGACAAGTTGTGATATAAGTGAAAGAATCTTGAAAGCGACTCTAAACACCAATTCAAAACAAAAACAATACCCCAAAAATAGCATCCTAGTAGATACCCCACATCGGGGCCCAATACAACTGTTAACATTATCAACAGCATGATACCATTGTTTCTTTCACAAGATACTTTATTATTTAAAATACAAAGCTAGTCAGTTAAACAGTTTGGCACATAAATTTTGATTTTTTTTCATTGTATATAAAAATTAAATTGTGAAATAAACAACTGTTCCATTACCTCAATTACAGTGGCAAGATTAATAATAGTTGTCATGGTATTATATGGTATGGTATAATAACATGAAAACAATTACAAATTGTTCACTTATTTAAATCAGAAAGTATTATTATTTTTACATAGTATAAAAGAAGTTATGAGAACTACATCCAATGGCATGCATGTGTAGCTGGTCACCAGTATTGATCGCGGAAGTCTCCAGATAAACAAGCTGTATGTTATGTTTATTGATTAATTGATCCAGAGTATCTGCTATGTCGGATGCGTTTACAATTTATGTGCTTGGCATTGGCGATCAAAAATCCTGTCCATGTACTTTTGCAGCATACTCCAGGGTAATGACACTTTATCAATATTTTAAAAATCATATTATTTCCTACATAAACCATTGCATTCTGAAGGATATGTTTGCGAATGATCGCAGGCATTTTTGATCTATTGTTGTAATTTTGATGAGGTCAGCAGAATTTACAGTGTAATCTTCTTCTGTTGTCAGTGAAAGTGAGGGAAATTAATCATGTTTGTCAATCCCCATTTCTGAATCATTATTCTAAAATTATTTTCCTGAATCACTGAGGTGGTTAAAACAGCATGACTGTTTTTAATATTAGTCAAATGTTTCTTGAAGAAATAGTGTTCCTGAAACATTCGCTATAATATTTAATTTTCTTTCTTCCAGGAATAACAATTGCTTCTTGTTCCAGGACTAAGCCAACGATGGGGTTGTTGACAGATCCCAAGCAGCGCCAGCGCTTAGTGGCGATTGTCTCCAAGTACAACCAGAAGCTGTGTGTTCTCCTGTATGCAGTGGGTCTCGCGTGGTTCCTGGCGCTGGCTTACCATCCCTTCAATGCCTCTGTATACTTCTCAGAGAATGCACTCCTCCCAGGACTCGTGGAGAACCAGTTCTACGCCGCCGGCGACATCCAGAAGTACAATGATATGCTGTTAGCACAGCTCAAGAAGGATGAAAAGTGAGGGTTTAAACACATACAATCATGGTTTGTTCACATATTTCAGAATCAAACATATTTTACCTAAATGTATGTTTATTTGATTTGTAAACAAGTATAGTTGGTAACAAGCTACATTTTCCGTATGTCCCACTGGTTTTCAATATTTTCACGTTAAAACAAATGATTTCTTAGCCTCTTAGTACTTTGCTTGTGATTATGAAATCATATGATATTGAGATAAAAAAAATGCAATATAGCCTTGCAATGGAGCAGCTAGAGAAAACAGATGAAAGTAATGCTTCTCACTCCTTACAATTTTATTTAGCATTTTTTATCTCAGTTCCTAGACTCTTGGCAATTTGTCTGTGATTAAAGACATACAATCACAGATTAAGTTGTCGTTTTAGGACTGTATTGGAGTCAAAAATGCAAAGTACATGCACTTAGCATACATATAATGGCTTTTGTACCTCCAAATATCTTCACCACTGTAGAATAGGTAAAATTCCATTGCAATTTACATTTCTGGTAAAACCTGGTTAATCAGTTGATAATGTACTATAATATCTTTAATTTCTATAGTCTAATAGACTAAGGGGGGTAACTCTAATAATTGAACTCGGTACTGGTACGAATAAAGCTACATAACTATAAATACTGGGATTCGTGGGATATGTATAAAATGTAGGTTACCCAATATACTTGTGTAGATGTACATACTTTCATGTAAAAATACGTTTGACCATGAAATATGTAAACAAACCCGTGATTGTATGCATTTTATTAATGCTGGTATCAGTCATTAATACAATATAATCTAATCTAAAGCTTATAATAATTATGAATGTGTTTTTGAAAATACAGTACAATTTTTCAGAAAAACACCTAAAGACTGGATACTTGACCAGTTCCGGAGTTTAGGACTCGATGTCTACACCCAGAACTTCACCCTTAAATATCCATTCGGAGCTATGGACAAGGTAAATGTGGACATCCTTTCTGAGATTTGTATTGTATTGTATTGTATTGTATTGTATTGTATTGTATTGTATTGTATTGTATTGTATTGTATTGTATTGTATT
>JAUTBT010043077.1:0-16952 GCA_032361225.1 Lepetodrilus schrolli | reverse complement strand
CAAGACCAAGGATGATAACTGCATTGCCACTCTACAGACATCGCATCCTATCAATATCGCGTCAGAAAGGTAACTATTGCGAACATTGATGCCGGGCGCCCGGGGCGGGATTTGAACCTGGAACCTTTGGCTCCGAAGTCTAACTGTTCTACCACTGCGCTACCACCCGCCCACCATACATACGTGGCTAAAACACTACTACTATTCAATAAAGACAACTACATTAAATATCTTAATATATATTTCAAATGTAGATAAAATACAAAAAGACCGCTGTTTGCGCATGCAATTACTCCTCATTACCATAACTAAATAAGTGCCATGTGATTTATTTTCTCTAAATCAGATAATTAAATAAATAGCATGTTTTCATGTTCACGCATGCGCAATACATTCTATAGCCAAATTTCAGCTTGGCACTATTTCCATAAATTTCCCAAATCGTGAGTTCTACATTCTGTCCAAATTTCGTGCTTTTACCATAATTTGATTATTTTTTTCGACTATGCCGCCCGACTAATATGGTATGTTGTAAATGCAATGGATGGGAACTTAAAGTTGAAGTTTAAGTAGCGCCTACTTTGATACTGCAGCAATATATAGTTAGCATCAGCACTTGCAATGGCCATGTTAATAATTGTTGTGTATTTTAAATAGACTTAATTAACGTTGCATCGTTTGTCACCTTGAACAATCATATGAAATTTTAGCCTATACATATTGCCTTTGTGTGTAATAAATCTCAAACAGTATAATTACGTTGACTTATTATTGATTGTCAATATCATGATCAAAAGAAGGAAACTTGTTCTTTCGATTTAAATATCCCAATGGCTACAAAGCTACACAAAAATACAAACGAGGCATCGAACAAAACAGTTGGCCCCAAGTGTCGAGACAATAAATATCTCATATCAACAAACTATTATCTGAGTGTCTCTTGATTGCTAACACGCCGCTCTTTGAAAGGTGAAAGGTGATTACAAAGGAATAATTAATGCCGTCATAAACAAACATGTCTCTTGTTACAAAGTGGAGGTTATTTTGTATGCACGATGATTTCACTCTATTTGATAGAAGTTCAAGACTTTCAAGACGCCGCTCTTTGAAAGGTGATTACAAAGAAATAATTAATGCTGTCATAAACAAACGTCTCCTGTTACAAGCTGGAGGTTATTTTGTATGCACAATGATTTCACTCTATTTGATAGAAGTTCAAGACTTTGAGTTATCTCCCTTGTACTGTTTCTTTGCATCTGGGACCCGTTGCTCAGAACACTGGTAGCGTTACATTTTAGCGACACTGTACATGTGCATTTAAGTCTGTTTGCACGAAACACTTTTATCGATACAATAGTTTTAGCTAACCAGATTATATAGAGTTGTAGCGATAAAAATGTTTCATGCAATGGACTACACTTGTAGAAAATCCGTCAAATTTGACTTACAATCAATTGTAGTGTTCTGAGTAACGTTAACATAGGGTTGGAACCCTCGTAGCGCTACGTTCGTTCTATGGAACTCGGTATCCATATCATAATGATATACCCTAAGTACCCGATCACCATTTATAAGAGATCGCTACGAGATAGTTATGGTCTCATTGTAGATACAATCTAATTAAAATCAGATCTCGTTTCCTTCCTTAAACATTTTGACATTCTTTTGGAAACTAAGCAGCGAGTGTCCAAATATGTGAGCGTCAGATTCGTATCCGCTTTTAATGAGATTGCGAGAGATTCGAGAAAGCACGCCCAACTTGGTGAATTCGTGTATTTTTAAATGTACATTTCAGAAGGAAGGTAATGAGCATCAAGGTATAACCCATCTCCTCCAGGAAAGTGAAGAACTCCGAGCTACGCATGACTACGTAAGCCGAGTTACCCTACCTTGAACAATATTGCTTTCCTTCTGTGCCTATAGCTCCCCGTGTAGAGAATAATGAGAGCACACTAATCCAATGATCGGGGTAATATTGTAGGGCTTTGAGTAGGGCGTACATTTGGCGGAATATATAAGTTACATTATTATTAATAGTAGTAGTAGTTTTAGTAGTAGTAGTAATAGTAGTATTAGGAGTAGTAGGAGTAGTAGTAGTAGTTGTTGCAGTAGTAGTAGTAGTGGTGGTGGTGGTAGTAGTAGTAGTAGTAGTAGTAGGAGTAGTAGTAGTTGTTGTTGCAGTAGTAGTAGTGGTGGTGGTGGCGGTGGTGGTGGTGGTGGTAGTAGTAGTAGTAGTAGTAGGAGTAGTAGTAGTAGTTGTTGCAGTAGTAGTGGTGGTGGCGGTGGTGGTGGTGGTGGTAGTAGTAGTAGTAGTAGTAGTAGTAGTAGTAGTTTATTTGATTGTTCTACCGTTGTAATGTCATGCTGTAGATATCGCTTGGGCCAAGTATTTGATTGTCCAACCACTGTGATGTCATCGCTACAATTGTGATGTCCTAGCATTGCTATGATGTCACAGTGCAAATGCACAGCAGCCTAAAGATTTGACTTCACAGTAACATCTTTATGATCGTCGATGAAAGTTATTAATTCCTCGGCAAGGCCTCGGATTTAATAACTTTCACGACTCGTGTTGATATATTTGATATTCCAAGACACGGGTGAGATTCTCTTTTTGTGTTTAAAACAACCACTCAGCATTACTGATTATTTTTTCTTTCTCACAAATCCAGTGCATTCTGGTCTGTGTCACAGTGCGTGATGAATTTGCATACATCTGCTCATTGAACGTGGAGATATGTAATTCAATATATAACTATTACATATGCAGGTATGCAATCATGGCTATATCATGATACTTAACTTGCAATCATGCCAGTATCACGCTAATTAATTAGAGGGGTAACGACGCTTCCTAGTACAGATATTTAATATTGTATATATCTTGTGAAGAATAATTTAAATCATGCCTGATCAAAGAGAAGGACTTTCAATTACACTGGCCATAAAAATCTTTATATTCAATATTGAGAACGGTTATTTCATGGTTTAGAATTCCTTGTGCTAATAGAGCATGCCCGTGTTGGCTCAATAAACTATATATGTTTTGGTTAGGATGATTTAAGGAGTGGTAGCTTGTGAGAATCGATGAACAAATTATTCGACTCAGATGACTTTAAATTCAAGCATAATGAAGGTCTACATTCTGGCGACGCTCTCTCTTCTTCTGAAATGGTCTTATCAGACGTATGTCCAAGAATATGCTGTACGAATTGATACATTCAATGACATCAAGGTGGACGAATATCTTCTATGGTCTGAACAAGGTCTGACTACTCTCTACTGTGTTGTGCAGTGTGCAAGAGATCCTCGTTGTCATAGTTTCCAAGTAGAAGATACAACAGGAACGTGCAGAGGTCATTCGACGTCCTTTGCCAGTCCTTCCAAGCTGTATTCTCCGACAGAAACTGTCAGCGGTTTCCAAATGTTCCTGATGCAGTCGGGTATGTAAATTATCCTAAGTAAAAGTATTATGTTTGGTTAGGTGGGTTTAGTTAGGTGGGTTTAGTTAGGTGGGTTTAGTTAGGTGAGTTTAGTAAGGTGGCGTATTGAAGTTAAATATGTTAAATCCAGAAAGCATATTAAGTAGTATCTTGTTGTCTTTGTCCACGTTGGATAGAAATGAAAATATTCCGAAACGTTCATTATCTCACCAATTCAGTACAACAAGACCTTACTATATTAAACCCCATCCTCGAAAAACAAACCATTATGCCTACTTGATATCCGTCAAATGGGTGTTAAGCAGGCAATGGTGCATACTGGATGATTAAACCAAGAGGTACGTTTTAATTGAGTTTATTAATACTTCTGCAATTTCATACCAAACTAATGTATAACCTATGTATAATCATATTGTTATTTTACAGCTGCTAATTATATTGGTGACGCCTGTATCAAAAATGGAGATTGTCATGTGACCAATGCGATGTGCTACGACGGAATTTGCATATGTAGACTTGGTTACTTGTTCTCACCTTCGGACTTGGCATGCACGACTGGTAATAATGTTAATTCTTATTATTAATATTAGTTCAAAAGGCTAAAATAGTATGCTTCGTAATTGCCATTGACATAAATGCAAATGTTAAATGCATATAGACCTTCAGTTATTTTAATTATTTCAAAATTCTACTTAGACGATGCACAAATATAATGAAAAGCGATGACATTTTGTCTGTTATATTTAATATGGTGTAGTCTTTGGCTGTAGTTAGAGTTAAGGTTGCCTTTGAATTATGCCTTTTCGTACACTAGGGAGCCCATAATTATACCCAACAATATTAATTAAGAGCCCGCAGATATTTTGTGGGGAAGCTTTCTACCAAATTTTGAACTTGTCTTGAGGTACCTGGTGCGATTCTTGTATCTATTAGGCCTGTTATTATAATATGTCTGTAATTCTCTCTTTCTCACACACACACACACACACACACACACACACACGCGCGCGCGCGCGCGCGCGGGGGGGTTTGATACATGAAAACAGTCTATAGTTTGATGACGAAAGATCATCCTAAATGGTATAATATAAGATATTGGGGTGTTGGAGATGTATAATCTTTTCTATGCAACACGTAATTTTAATAAAATAGTTATCTATTATCTTATTGTTCCAGACTGCGCTGAGTGGAGTGACGACTTTACCAGATACATTGGAACTGGTGGCTGGGATAATACGAACACTACAATCCTGGGAATAACTGAAGCCGAGTGCAGGCGTAGATGTGTTGAAGCCTATGACAGCTCGTTTATTTGTATTACAGCAGATTATGAGATATCTCCACAGATATGTTCCTTCGGCTATGAACCATACGCAATTGAGGAAGAACAAAGAAATGATTTTGAATGGGCTTACTACCAACGTAATTGTGACTTATAATACATTAATGCCGTATCATCCTATATCACCACAATGGTGTAAAACTGTATATATTATCTAGTGCACAACTAAAAAGTATTTACAATTATTGTCCATTTTACCGTATAGTGTCTGAGGAATTTGAATTTGTAAGATCATGCATTATAATTATATACAACGTTTAGTGACAAACATATGTTGACCAATTGGTTGACCAGAATGTGGAATTGTCATATATTGCTATACTTGCAAGAATTCACGCTTTCGAAAGCAAAACAAATGCCGCACAAAAACATCGAAATAAACATAATAGCAATGAGCGCTTCCTGGAATTTCTTATAATTTCATACTTCTCAAACGTTCAGCATACATGCGAACATTTTGGGACACGTATTGTTTTCATTTTACATTTTGGTTTCCTATGAGTAAGTTTGCCTTTAATTTTATTCAAACATTATCAATCAAATAAAATCAAAATATAAACTTATATAGGGCATGTGTTCAGCTTAAGCTGCTCAAAGGCGCTTATTTGTGCATGCATGGCCATGGGTCTACTTTTAGAATCTAGTCTTTGTACACTCTGCTGAGGAGATATGTTTTCAACAGTGATTTGAAAGTACATAACTTCTGCGTTGTTCTCAGTTGAACTGGGAGGTTATTCCAGAGATGTGGACCTGATGTTTGAAAGGTTCGGTCACCATATGTCTTTGCACGTGAGTTCTTAATAGCAAGAAGATGTTGATCAGATGACCTGAGGGATCGTGACGGTTTGTATGTTTCTATCAGATCAGCAAAGTATGTGACCATTGTTGGTGCCTGTCCATTTAGTGCCTTGAAATACTATTCTCTAAATACAGCTTTGCTTTGCCTAATCTCGATTAATGTGTTCAAATGTTTATTAGAGTTTTGTATATTCAAATTGGACTCTCTTCGATACGTCAAGCACTGTCAGCCAGTTCGTGTTCAAGAAAGCAACAGCTATGAAAAACACTTTCTGATTGACTGGGAATTGTATTCTGATCTTCAAGTAACTTTATTCTACAAAAGCTGATTAAATTATTTAGACAATGATCCACATTCACCATGATAACCTACAAGTTTAACAAATTTATTTTTAAAATTATATTATTTTGGACTTGATTCTGTAATCTATACAATTACATAATTGTATCTACAATGGTTTTTTTTACTACTTTCTAAACATGTGTAGACAATAGTGTCTAATTATATCTAAGTCTAACAAGGCTGGAAACATGTTCTTTTAACCTGAAATACCTATATTCGTATTGATACCAATCTCATTAAAATCATATTTGAAACTGACGCTCGGATATGTAATGTCAACATGTGTAAGGAGAGAAACGAGATCTGATTTTCATTAGATTGACATGTTACGGGTCAAATGTGATGTAACGTGTGCTAGACACGTTAATAAACAAGTATATATTATACGTGACTAGCTCAACAATCTCATCATAGATTTACCGAGAGTGATATTAATGATTAAAACAATAAACATTTCAGTTAAATAGATATTTTTGGTTAACATGGTCATGATGGTTAAACATCTCTGGGAAAGTAGCATCGTTATCTATATAGATATAGGCTCCTGAAATGATTGAAATATAAGTTTAATGAATCGTGATTTCCTGGCATCTGCAGAAAGCATCTAAAGTACGCGAATTTGGGGGGTATGGGCGCAGGCACCCAGAAAATTTGAAATACTAGTGTATAATTAATAATGCATTGTATATGCCCATTACATCTTTGCAATGGAATATACCTTGTCCCATCTTGTGAGTTTAATGCAGTTTTTAATTAAGCAATTTTTACATCAATATGCATGTACAACATTCAGCATAAATAACATGATATATAACATGTATAAGAAAGTAATAATGAAACAACAACAACAACATAGCCTCCATGTACTGAAATATAGATATATATTTTTAGCGGTATTCGCTATTATAAGGTTGTCTTTCGTGAGTCGTTCTTCAACACGTGTCCTTGACATTGATTCAGCTGATGCAACCTGCAATCATGTGAAATTTTCGCTTCTATCGCTTTGTCCAATTCAATATATAGACTGTAGTTCAATACTCTGTTGTTAGTGTGCTGGTCTTTACATATACCGCAGCTAGTTTACACAAATATTACTTGAATTATCATGGCGGATGAAGAACTGGTAAGTAAACAAAACCGGCGAATAGTGTGATCAAATGCAATATGGCGGCTTCCATATTGAGCATTCTGGCACGTGTAGTGTAGTCAACATATTTAACCCGAATTTATATCTTAATTTTACATTCATAACGGCTAATGGTTGACACAGGTCAGGTTGATTACAATTGTATTCATAAGTACCTTATACAGGATTCTAAACTGCTAAATAGATATACGTTGATGAACAGCTGATGAATTATGTTCCGTATGTAATCAGCTTGAATGGATAGATTTCGTTGTAGTAGTACAACGGATATACATATGCGGTCACGTCTGGCTGTAGTATGGTATGATCGCAATAAGTTATCTTGTTTGGGGGCAAAAATTACTTAACAAAATAATACTGGAGGCAAACTGGCTATGGGTTGGGGGCAGAAAGCAAAGGAGGCAAAATGTTTGGCACCATGAGGATGTATGTTGGTACATGTGGTATTCCGAGTAGTTGGGGATACATACTGAAATTTTATTGAATATTACATCAGGAACATGTTGGTGGTGTATATTGCAGGAGCATGGATTTACTACCGTACTAGATGACTAATCTCAATATGCAACGAATTCATGAGGTTCTTATGCTGATGTGTTTACAACATACATGTAATTACAACAAATACAGTCAGCTATGTTACATGTTTAACGTGTTAGTGTTAACAAATGTGAACAGCTGTTATGTCTATCATGTCTATAGCACATATAGACCTAATCCATTGTATTTACTGTGAATATATCGCTACCCGGCCATAAACAGGGGCAAGTGCAAAGTGAGCCTGTTGTCATGTTCCATCTTTCGGACATCACCTATTTTTTTTCCGAAAGATGTTTGTCCCCACCGTTTTATTTTATTTTTTATGGACGTTTCGCCCCCATAATATTTTAGCGAAATTATTTCGTGATAAGGTTAGATACTGGATATAGTAGATGCTATTGATGAATTCATCTGGGAAAATTAATCTGCGGTGTACCAGGACACAATTTGATTTGAACTAGAGTACGCAAGTGTCCCCTATATTCGTGTCATACAGTACTGGTCTGGTACTATTATGGATACTTCAGTCCAGCGAGTTCTTAAGTTATATTTTACCAACGCTTCAATAGAAAAGTGATTCAAAGGAGACTTCCGGCAAAGGAAAACAAAACATACGAAACGTACTTACAAACCAAATACGTGAAAGATAAATTAAGTGGGGGCAAAACTTCCATTAAAATAAAAACGTGGAGGCGAAATGTCCATTAAAAAAATAAGTGGGGCCCCGGGGGGGATGGAACAAGGGGCGAAATGTGAATACAATCGTGATAAATACCTGACCCTGCAGGCAAACGATCCTTACTGTCAAACTATGAGCTACATATGTCAACAAACCATGATTGTATGCCCTTAATTTAAATTTAGTTAGGTAGTAGAAACTAGCAAACTGTAGGGTTTTGTTTTGTTTTTCATTCTATGTCTGTGATAATTATGATAATCATAATAGAGTGAAAAAAATATTGATTAAAAAGAAATTAATCGTAACTGGAATGAGTTCTCTCATTTGAATATTTTGATGCACCTGTGTGTCATGTACAGAACTACCAGTATTCAAAATAGAGCCTGTCTGAACGGGTAATTTTCAGCGAGGAGTTTTAGTCTTGCACGCCCACATGGTTTTTTTTCTACTGTACTACATATAATTTATTCACACACGTATCATGAGTATGCCATAACGGTTAATTGGTGATTTCAGGCGATGTTTGACCCCAATCTTAGAAAGAAGAAGAAGAAGAAGAAGACTCCATTTGATCTGGATGCAGCTATGGGGGACAATGACAGCGGCACTGCAGATGGCACACCACCAGCTGCCGCAGAGGACACAGAGGAGGTGCCCGAGAAGCCAGACGATGGTATTTTATAGAATAACTTTTTTATCAGAACGTGGTTCTCTTTTTTTCTAACGATTTACAGGTTTCCTCCTGCCCTAACCTGACAAGCCATGATATAAGTGAACTAATCTTGAAAGCTGTTGTAAACCCCAATTAAGAAAAATATATATCAAAATGTAAAATAGTAAATGGTTAAGCTACTTTTTTTACTTTGGCATTCCAAATTGCTTTTATAGCACCAGAACTTCTGTTTTGGGGTATTATTGGTTTTTTAAATATTTATGTTGATTTAGTAACATTTCCACTTCTTCACTGTAAACAGCTGTGGCAGTAATGGAGAGATATTACTTTTGCCTACAATAAAAACATTATTTTTCCATTGATTGAATTTAACATGTTGTTTTGTCTGTGAGTATTATCATGACCATGATTCTTAACCTCTTACTTCATTATTTGCTACTACTTATCAATTTTATGAAAACATGATCATGATAGTGATGCAAAGTGGAAGCTAGTATGACATTTACATTGCCATTACCATGGTAACAGTATGCATACATATTTACCTATTCCATGTTTTTCCACTTAGATGTATCACTAGATTTTGGTGGAACGAAAAAGAAGAAGAAAAAGAAGAAGCCATTTGAAATGGATGAAGTTGGAGATGCTTTACCGGTAAATATATATACTTTGGAAGGTTGGAGGGTTAAGAAGATGAGGATAATTCAACTTTGTGCATACAAATCACTGGTTACTGTTGTTAACATGTTAATTGCATTAACGGTATCAGTAGAGTATGGCCATCCCAAATCCCACTGGTATCAAATTTAATTTGTGGGTTGAGGTACCACTTAGCTTAAATTCTGACATGCAGCATCGTTCTCATTTTTATTTTTATTTTTTTTCAATTGGGGCTTAGAGCTGTGATCAAGATTCTTTCCCTTATTAAGTTACATCATGGTCATCCTCACTATACTTAATGGTACACATCAACTAAGGACACAATTGTGATCCAAATGGAACAATAATGTTTCTTTCAAATTTAAATGATATCCATATCTTCATATATTACCAAAAAGTAATAACTGGGTTTATTTGTAGTGTGAAACTATATATCATTTAGTTAAATACACCTTTTTTATTTAATGTGTTGAAATCACATTTGTAAATATTTTCAAAATCAATTACTTTGTTGTCATGGATACAGAAAATATTGCCACAGTAGTTGCATTTATCACACAAGAACTTTTACTTTAATAAAAAATATTATTATGAGCATTATTATTATGCTATATACCAGGAAATGTTTTCGTAGGATGAAATGTTAGCTTGGCAGCATTGAAAACATTTTATCACTGAAACTTGTGCTATCCTGTTATGATAATGTAGCACGGTATGTATACTGTAGTTTAAATATCTATATTTATTGAATCGGGCATACTTGTAAACAATAATCCTCAAAATTATTAATGTTTTGCCCCACGAAAATGCTGCACCATGCAAATTTCCTGGTATGAGGTAATTGCATCATCTGGTTTTATCATTCCTATTTATACATTATCATAATCAACCTGGCATGGTTGCATCAGCCAAGCTTTGTTACATGCTCATAGAAATGTTAGCATTACACATAGCACCAGTACCGGTAACTACAGGCAAGACAAACATGTAAACAAAAAATCGGAACAATGAGAAACGAGAATTCTATTACTTTCTTCTCCACATTGGTATGTTGGTGGGTTGTTTTTTATGTAATGATGGTTATAGGTATTTAGTAAAATGTGGTGTGTAGAACATTGAACCAATGTAGTATTTACCATATTTCCAGTTAAGAAAATAATGATGAAATATGGTGAAATTATGTTCAATATCAGTTAAATAATACTGATACTGTTATCACAATGATTATTATTAGTTTATATCTGACCGTTTTCAATTATTTGAATAGGACTGAAGCATATGAAATGTGAATCTAAATTGTTCGGATATTCCTACCCTTGAATAGAAACATTGTGCTGTATTTTTAACAAATGTGTCACAGTTTATATAATCATATGCATTCCAGTCTTCAATAAGTGTCAGTGCCAGATTACAGAATTATAACCTGGAAACGGACGGCACCTTGTAAATGGAAAGTATATCATAATTGGTAGATTTACTACAATGAAGTAGATTTGAAAAGATGTTGATATTGATTCTAAGACTTGACAGTAATGACATAGGGGTTTCCACATTATACAGAATTGTGAGTTCTAATCATGCAAATGATTTCTCAAAAGAATATTTTTTTCACTTGCAATAGTTGCAGATCTGTATTTTGCACATGTGCTCATGTTCAATATTGGTTGTGATAATTTCCAATGTTGGCAAGATGGTAATATTACTTTGTTTTGTTCTTGGTGATTAGCCATGAGAATATATGTTCTGTGAATGTTACAAGGGCAATGCTTTATACACCATCTTCTCTGTCTGGCAGGACACAAATGAGGTGGGAGCCACGCCTCAGTCGATGGAGGGCGATGACGCAGTAGGCGATGTAGAGGTGACGGACGAACCATTCTCGCTCAACTTCACCGCTAAGAAGAAGAAGAGGAAGAAGAAGAAAGTTGACTTTGGGGAGCAAGGCAAGGAAGAAGAGAATGAAGAAGGTATGCTGAGGGTACATTCCACAGGGAGTTAGACGGAAAATGAGAGCACACTGATCCATTAACCAGGGTAATAATGGAGTGCTATGAGTGTCACGCTGTGTGGATTTGGGGAAATAGAAATGTGCACATTATTATTATTATTATTATTATCATCATCATTTCTTGAGTGTGGCAGTTCAGTTTGAATCCAATCCGGTTCCTCAGTATCTTCTCATTAGTGTGGAGTAGTTCCGCATGCAAGACATGTCAGAGAAATACGGGCAGTGCTTGTGCAGTGCTATGTGCTACAGGTGTAGCAGGTTTCATCCTGTAATCAGACAAACCACATATGAGTGAAACAATCAAAAGGAACTTATATGCACAACTAAGAAGTAAATATAAACAACCAAAAAATAAGCTACCAAAAAAAATTATGGATGTGTTATTAGGTGAAAAATATATGCATTTGTTATTTAGATGAAAAATAAGATTTTTTTGGTTTGTTTTAGACGATATTTGCGATAAAGATGCTAAAGGGGATGACACTAAGATGTGGATTGCCTCTGACAGGGATTATACATATGATGAGGTGAGATATTGAACGTTCTACTGCCACAGATAAATGTCTAGATTCTACTTCCAGAAGGAAGATAGCTTAAAACATTTAGCAGTATATTTGTCAAAATTTATAGCTTAAATGTTAACATTTTAGTATGAGTAAATTGGGGTCCAAAAAAAAATGAAACTTTGTGTAGTTTTGAAAATTTTAGCAGTCATTTTTTTTTTAAATTATAATCTTTATTTAACTTTTTTTTTCTAATGAATAAATCAGTGGCAAAAAAATAAAGGAAGTTAACTTTTTCATATTTATTACATCATGTTTTCTAAACCAACTAATTGATCCCAAAGAAAGAGTCGTATTTAGCATTATCTTTGTTTAAACAGTTGCTGACACGGGTATTTGATATAATGCGTGAGAAGAACCCAGACATGGTGGCTGGAGAGAAGAGGAAGTTTGTGATGAGGCCACCTCAGGTGCTGCGAGTGGGAACCAGGAAGAGTTCCTTTGCCAACTTTGCAGACATTTGTCGACTGTGAGTTCTCCAGCTACTTCATTCGTACAACAAGAGAACTCGCGATAAAAATTTTTTTACAAACCTATGAAAAAATATGAAAATATTGAAAACCAGTGGGACCTGTTGAAAATGTAGCTTGTTGCCCAATAAACTTGTGTAGACAAATCAAATGTACAGACTATCAGGTAAAATACGTTTGACAATGAAATATGTTAACAAACCATGATTGTATGCCCTTAAAACCTGCTTTCTGTTTATTCCACTTTTAGCAGATAATGTCTAATGGTAATGTAATTGTTTTATATATAGTTAACTTGTTACCCCATGGAATAAGGGGAAATTATAGTCTATGCCAAGTCCACAATAAATTATTATTGTGGACCTGGTATTGACTATAGTTATATTACTTTAAGACGATCATGACTGATGCATACTTTATTCATGTTGAGATACTTTATAAGCATGTTTTTTTTTAATTTGCAGTTTACACAGACAACCAAAGCACGTCCTTGCCTTCCTGCTGGCAGAATTGGGAACAAGGTGAGACAACTCTTAATCAAGGAAAAAGAAGGATATTTATTTTACTTAGGATATGTGTATCACAAAAAAATAAATGTTAGTACTGTTGAGCTATTATTTTCGATAACATCACAGTTGTTCATTCAAAACCATTTGTCATTGCCTAAGCAATATAGTGTCATGTATGGGTGACGTAAAGCACTAATTCAATCAATTAAGCAATAAACACTATAAACCATCATAAATATTATAACATTATCAGTTACAAGAGAATATCACTTATTGAAGACTTTTTGTGAACCATTTAGTAAAATATTAATCTAGATTCAATTGGTATTGTACCTTTAATTAAATGGTTACATGATTGTGTGTATGTGTTTGTATTACAGTGGATCTGTTGATGGAAACAATCAGCTTATCATACGAGGGAAATATAATCAAAAGCAGATAGAAAATGTTCTCAGAAGATATATTAGTGAGTGTGATTGTTATATTTATTTGTCTTCTTACACCACAAGAAAACATTCATTTTGTGTTGTCTGAATGTGAATATATCCTATTTAAAGATCAGTGTTAGATAGACTTGAGAAATAATTTTGTACAAGGGAGATAACTCATTTTCACCCATTGCATGTTAAATAATATACTACGGACAAGATCAATAATTGTGTGTAAGGGAGGTAACTCCTTTTCGCAACATTAATGTGTTAAATAATGTACAAAACGTATGATAAGCATCTTTGTGCAAGGGAGTTAACTGTCCTTGTGACTCCTTTTAATGACACAATGTTGATTCCCATTGCAGAAGAGTACGTGACGTGCCACACGTGCAGATCTCCGGACACCCTCCTACAAAAAGACACGCGGCTCTTCTTCCTCCAGTGTGAGACCTGCGGGTCACGGTGCTCAGTCGCCAGCATCAAGTCTGGCTTCCAGGCTGTCACTGGGAAGAGGGCAGCCATCCGCGCCAAGACAAGTTAGCCGGGAAATAGTGACGGTTGCTATGAGAACCACAAGTTGTCGTCTTGGGGGTGGGGGGCTTACAGCTGATATTTAGATAAGCCCAGAAGTTGTGAAGAAATGGAATGATTGCATGGCCTTATCTCGCTTTAATTTTACAGGTCATTTATTAGTTTGCTACGTGAATTACCCTTCTCTGCGTGCTGGAGGGTTGGCAGTGCCTAATCCAGCAGATAGAGGGCCAAGAGGATGTGATCTGTTGAGAATTTTTTTAATATACAAATACTCCAGTAATCACAATCATGTACTTTCAGACTCTCTTCCCTTGTTCACGACTACATGCAATTCGGTGTTTGCTTTAACCTGTAAGAGGTTTCCCATAGTGGATGATTACATGCTGCTTTTCATTATCTGATCTGTCAATTACAATAGAAAATGATAACTAAATTTCAGCTCCATGGGTTGTCGTTGCATATGGGTGAAATATTCCCGCTGCCATGTAAAGCACGAATTAATTAATTCATTCAATGGGGTCAATCCTGCCAGCCATGTGAATTGAACAACTATTAATTATGGTGTGTTCATTTCCGTTGTGCATTAACATGTCCATTTAAATAGAGCGCCAAACTCCAATAGGTGTGCTAATTGCTATCATAACGTTATAGCGTTTGAAAGTAAATGCTGAAGGATTAATTAAATAATTTGTGCAATAACATTTGACAATTTTCAGTAGAGTTGACAGCCAGTGACGTTGTCTGATTGTAGACGATTGTAAAATAGTTGTTTTAATTACAAATGCTCATAATTAGATGGACCAGCTGAGATAGTGGATCTGAACAGTTGCAGAGACAGCCTATGTTGTAATATTTTCATCTGTTCAACAAATCATTGCTGATGAATGTACATACTCACTGATCATGCATAGTGTACAGTGTATAACATTCTGTGGAATAGTGTATTACTCTCAATACTGTGTTTGATCTAAATAAATTCATGAATATTCATCTCCTCTGTTTTGGCTTTATTTTTCTTTTCAAATTTGAGCTGCTTTCAAGATTATTTTGAGCTGCTTTCAAGATTCTTTTACATAACTGCATTGCCACTGTCCAAACAGGCATTCTATCATGAGTCCAAAAGGTAACTTTTATGAACATTGATGCCGCTCCCTGGGTCTTTGGCTCTGAAGTCATTCTACCATTGCGATACCACCTGCCCCAGTTTAACTGAGAGAACAACAAAAGCTTGTGAACACTGAAAGGTACCCCTACTTGGATAGTCGCCGAGAGCTTCGTGAAGAGTACCCTGTATTCTTTGAATTTCTATAGAGAATTGGAGAGTCTTTCAATACACTGAAAATGTGCCAAGATCCACAAAACTATCTTATTTTTACAATCAATTGTAAACCTATTGTGAAAAGAGTGGTGGTAACCTCTCGTATCATGATAAGTTTACAATCGATTGTACTTCCGTGGATCGGTGCCCCTGGACGACAGTTATTTCTCAGCAATATCAATGTTGATTCAGGGTATGACATGTGGGCGGGTGGTAGCGCAGTGGTAGGATGTTGGTCTTCGGCATCAATAATTCAATGTTCGCGAAAGTTACCTTTCATACGCGATATTGATAGGATGCGCTGTCTGTAGAGTGGCAATGCAGTTGTCATCCTTGGTCTTGTCAGTACCAGCTGATGCTCGCATGTTTACTGCAACATTCAGCGCTACGGATGTTGCGGGTTTCCTCCTGCCCTAAACTGACGAGCCATGATATAACTGAAAGAATCTTGAAAGTGGCTCTAAACCCTATTTTTTTTTAAATAATGTAAAATGACTTCTCGGAAACCAATTCAGAGGTCACGAGTGTGAACTTTACCAAGGGATCGTGCCGAAACCTTAATTACAATCATATTGTTTCCTTCCTAAACCATGACATTCTTTTGGAAACAGCGATCTAGCGAGTGTCCAAATATCTGAGCATCAATTTCGTATCTGATTTTAATGAGATTGGTCTTTGACTGGAATTAATAAGCATCTGAATCGGACGGCGTTCATGGCCTTCTTAGGATGTCGCAACATGACCATGTAGATTTCCACAGCCATAATGTACAGAGTATTTGCTACAAGGAACCAGTATAGTTGGTCATCGCTTCCTTAGAAACTGACAGCAGCGATGTCACCGCGTCAAACAAAGTGGAAGAAAAACAACGCCCATGTCCATACTAGAGTCAGTACTGTGTTTATATCAAAGGGTCTTAATGCAGATAAGTTGGCAACCTCATAGTTCATTTGTCCCTATATAATATAATCGCAATTAATAATGTTTAATATTGCACATCTTGTGAGAAAAATGTATATAGGGACCTATGTTATATTTGTTTAGTAGGCCAACGATAACTGCGTAACGGCATTAATATTGCGATATCATTGGCTCGTAAATTGCGATATCATTGGCTCGTAAATTGCGATATCAATGAATACCATGAAAATAACCTTCCATGCATATTCCCGGTAGTTTAGTTTAAACATGTTATTCAAGACGAAATGGATTCCCGGTATACTGGCATATGTTCAGTGATGTTTGCTATACTGGTAAACAATATTGGTAATATACACAAAGAAAAAAGCCAAGCACCCCCCCCCCCTCAATTTTGCAATGACTGATTTTTAAAGGACTGGTATGGAAACACTAATTAAAGGAGCTTGGTTATACAAATGCCATCCACTAGAGCAACGCACTGGCAATAACATCACATACGACAAAGCCAGTAGTGATAGGATTTAATCATGATTTTGTACCTTGCCAAAATGTGATGTTTTAACCCTAAAACAG
>JAUTBT010043066.1:0-16953 GCA_032361225.1 Lepetodrilus schrolli | reverse complement strand
GGCACCTTATCTTTGTTAACTTTCTCTGTGCTGTAATGCAATTCTGTCTTGTAATGCACTTTTTAACATTCAATCATTGAAACACTTGAACTGCATATGAAATTCTGAAACATTAAATGATTTAACTCTTAATCTACATCTTATTTTATGTTTGCAAACATATGCGATGAATTTACTACATTCTAATCATATGATCCCTATCAAATTGTGAGTAGTATATTAGGAGCATTTCTTTTTCACTCCGTGCAGACAAACTGTATTTTGCGTGACATTAAATTGGACATAGTTATGGGACACTCTACAAACTAATTGATATCCTCTTGATAAGCTGTAAGAAATATCAATATTTTGTAAATGTGTCCACTATATATACTGGAAGGTGTTCTTGAATTCTTCAGACAACGCACGAACAACTTCCAGAATAGTTGACAAATGTACAAAATATTGATATTTCTTACACGTGCTTTAACAAAATCGATCACTTCCTTCTTCTATGCGTGCATACAAGGAATGACTTCCATGTTGAGATAAAGGGATCCAATATAATGACATTACTTAACTCTAACATAAAAGAGCTTCATAGTCATGCACACATTTATATCATTAATAAAACAAGGCATCTATCTGATGATGGTTCGTGTTAAACTAAGATATATGCAACATGAATCAATATGCGTTTAATTACAGCATAGAGTGGGCTCCCAAGTAGCAATACTTCTTGTAACTAATAATTTTTAACGTGTACGAATTTTCAGCATAATTTGCCAATTCTGAGTGAAAATGTATTTATTTTATGTAATAAAATACTATTGTGTGCAATGGTTATCATGCTGTGATGATTTTGTTTTCTGATAAAAAAAATATTTCTCAACTCATAGGCGTAATGATATATGTTCTGACCGTATCGCTATGTTTCTTATTGGCGATCTCGGTCTGGGTTGAGTAAATATTGATCGTGTAAAAGCGCAGTGCAGCTGAAGAATGAATGCCTCAGTCTCATTTGAATAAATCGGATCTATTTTTTATTTTCATTTCCAAGTTGCACCAAGCCAGTTTAGCACATACTATCCACTGATACGATCATTACGGGTGTATTAATTACAATACACGGTGACCTGGGTTTCAGGGGTCAGGCTGATATTTAAATTCCCCCAAGCCAGTCAGCAATGCCGTCGAGATAAAGTTTGACACGCACTGATTGATAGGGTCGACGTCGACCTTGTCAATAGCAATCAGAGCTGATTGGGTCTACCTGGTCTAAGGCCGGATAAGAAGGCTTTACTTAAATCAACTGGCGTAATTTCCTAATCGCCGGTGTAAGACCATATGATTGGTGTGGGACAATTCAGACTCCATTAAGAGACGACACTTAATCCGATTTTTGTAGGGGGAAAATGTGACGATTAATTAGCTAAAACTACGGAAATGGCATTCCGGCAGGTCACGTCGTTAAATATGGCGGATATCATACTGTGCAGCGTCAATGCATTTGCAATTAGTAAATAGGTTTATAGAGTTGGTATTGGTACCAGGATATCAATAAGCAATGGATAGAACCATCATCATCATCATAATCATAATCATCATCATCATCATCGTCGTCGTCGTCATCAACATCATTACCATATCATCGGCAGAAGCAGCAGCATCAAGCTATCAGCATAGGTATACTGCAATTGACGCGTAATTTAAATTATACGAGTCAACTAACTTGTCAAACACATTGCGCTTTCATATAAATTATTATAATGAAAATCAGACAAGTGAAATACATTGTTATAGTATAAACTTCATTTTATTCATTAAGGTACAATGTATATAGGTAAGACAAACGGCACTACACTCTGTGAACACTAACAGAACACTTCAACAAAGAACAGTCGACCCGTGACGTCATCACACACCAGCCAATCAGAAAGCTACGCACAGTTATCGGCGAAAGTGTCCCAATAAAACTGTTCACTACAATAATGAACTTTTAGGACTAATCCATGTTCTAAAATAACTTCTTAAAATAAAAATCAACTAAACTACAATTATGGATACTTTCTTGCCGAATTCTGAGCATAACGTGGTGAAGGGCACATCAGCAATCACAACTATTAAATAGGAAGATAAATAACACTCATTATTAACACACAGTTCTAACACCATGAATAAATATTATTTTAGTAATAAATACTTCCTGGAAATGGAATGTTTAAATAATATCATGTCCTAATAAATACGTTGCACTTTGGTATCAAACCAACACTTCTAGCGAAGGAAACAGCTATGAATGTATGTTATATAAATACAACCAACATATATATTTGATCACGTGTTCAATGGCACTAACTGCACAATGGGTTACTAGCATCACGGCGGGCAGTATAATGGATTTCTAGTCTCAAATAGTATGTCATAATGTTAGTTTCTGTTTCAAAATCACAACCGATTTGTATCTTGTGCTCTTGTATGCACACCCTAACTCGTACCTATGTACATAAACAATACACATACTAGTATCACATCAGTATATCAAACACTTTTAAAAAGTAAAACAGATAAGGCAAATATTTCCTTTCTGGTAACAGACATGTCACTCTGACATGTGGATCTGTTGAATTAAGCTGATAAACAGATTATTTGAAAATACGTACAGCCAACATTATGATGAACAACAGCACAAACACTTGATAGCAATTAACATATAAAATGAACACTTCAATAAAAACGAAAAATTATTTGAAGTTACGATGACGTTTTACGATATGTAATGATTACGTTGATATTTTACTATATGTAATAATTATATTGAGATTTTATGATATGTAATGATTTCATTGAGATAAGGAAAAGACACCTCGGCGTTATGCAACCAGACATGACCAAACAACACAGGGGGTATAGAATTATATGATACAGAGCTGGACGGATTTAGGGCATTTCGATAACCGAATTATCGTAGATACATTTCGGAATACCGATACTTGTATGTCGGAGACAGCATAGATACAAAAACAATCATGAACATGGACGCATTAATCGGATGGATACACGAGGTACCAATAGCCGTGGACAGTACCTTAATACCTGATATGTTTATTGGCAACACTCACTAATCTGGTAAAATATAGCACTGCTAATATACGTTCTGTGCTATAATTATGTACGAATGAGATTAATTGTACAGCATCTACTGGACAAACCCTAATGTCATACTTTATCCATACATATTATACTATGAATATTTAGAATAAATTACTATCAAAATAAATTAACATATCCACTCAGAGTATTACTGTAATTAGACCTGGTATGACGCACAATTTCTGAACTTATGTAATAGCAGTGTACTTGACTCTACATCTTTAATGCCAGGAACTAAGTCACAGCCAAATGTCGTCATCACTGGCGCCAATATTAATTAATATTGTTTCAGCAACATGTGTAGAAGACCAGTAACAGCGCGGTGCCGTGTCGTGTTCACCAGTTAATAGCCTTACTTTCTCCTGCTTTATTCCCTGTAAACATTCCATAAAGGTATATTTGTTTAAGCACATGGCTGTCCGAGGCAGTAGACCGTTAAGCGACTGGCTGGACGTGCTATAACGTTATTGCTACGTGAACATAACATAGAATAGAGTAGCAATCAGCTACGCAAATATTGGTTGCCGATAGATGATTTGCTTCAGGAGATTGAAATGAAGTCTATAGTTGGACAGTATGGCTAAGGCTTTGATGCCTGTGTAGTTATAATGTATACTCTATACTGTGGTCACATCTATACTGTGGTCACATATATACTGTGGTCACATCTATACTAGGTTCGCGATACGGCATCGTACAACAACGGCCAGTAAGATATCATGTAGATTGCCACCGGACAACATTTTTGTTTTCCTTTGTTAAAATCCCTGATCTGTCATTACTAAGTATAAAAGAATGCCGATATCTTATTAACAATTCAGTGAAGATGACAATACCGATGAAGATGAAACATGGGCGATATTTAATACTTTAAAATACATAATTGATTTCTGAGATGTCTTTATGAG
Organism: Lepetodrilus schrolli; assembly: GCA_032361225.1. Taxonomy (NCBI): domain Eukaryota; kingdom Metazoa; phylum Mollusca; class Gastropoda; order Lepetellida; family Lepetodrilidae; genus Lepetodrilus; species Lepetodrilus schrolli. Next base: position 12,913 of record JAUTBT010043066.1, on the reverse strand, counting down.
CTGTGTCCTATCGACTGATGGAATACTAAACGAGAGCGACTCAAAGAAAGCCGGATATGTGTTGATGGAATGATTTGTAAATCCTCATAAAAATGATCGCGTCAAAAGACTATACATTGAACACTTTGGTAACGTCGATATATTCCTAGTAACAATACTACCGTGTATATAGAACACATTATGGTGAACTCGAGCATATGACTCCTACATAAACAGGCGAGGTTACATTGCTCAAGATAAGACTATAAATCAGAATTGGCAACCCTCTAGGTCGCTGTTAACCCTCTACATAAACTGTCCACTGTTTCAACGTAATTTATCAACGGTTATGTCTAAAACAAATATTGCCATTGCTCATATATCCCCAGGATTGGATGTCGAGAAAACAATCAGTTTGTTTCTATTTGATATGGCTACCTGTGATATGGCTACCTGTGATATGGCTACCTGTGATATGGTTACCTGTGGAATGGTTACCTGTATTGATGTTCTCCCGGGATACCTGTCGGACACTCATTAACCCATGATTAAGTGCCAGCTTCCAGGCGCAATATAATAATCATATTAGCTAAAGGCTGGTATTGCACTGATTGAAGACAGCATCAAGGACTAACGTCAGTGTTACCCAGATGTCGAATACAAGATGGCGACTTTTCGCCATAGAAGTATTTGTTGCAGATAAGAATGACAAATTGCTTTTCTTCACTGGGATCTTGACAAGCCAAGCGGGTTAGCGGTTTGATGGTTGTGGTTTGAAGGACCTCTTACAGGCTTTGGAATCAGCAGCTTTTGATGGAAAAGTATTGTCACAGCTGATAGTAAAAACTACGGTCAATAGGCACATGAGTGACTGTACGTCTTGGGAATGCTTAATTATAATAATAGTCGAAATGAAACACTGGAAATACTGATATGTTTCAATCAGGACGGGGAGGGGCTTAAGAATGTAGTAACCCCCATAATCAAGGCATAATATATGTCTTTGGTAAACCAATGCACATGTAAAACACTTCGGGTACTTGTTGGATGGAATGTCAGTTTTGTCCGTGGCTTTACGTCTCACCGGAAGAGGCAATATGCAAATGAGTAAATCCTGGACGGTAGATTCAGATATCACTCTTGTGGCACACACGGTACGTCGGAAACGTCGTAATAAATACTTATCTCTCTGACAAATAATTTACCATCATGTTGATGTGAAGGCTTCCCTCATGAACGTATACAGTTCTTGTGTTCGCACATTTCTCGTATCGTGGATAGAACACTGACCGAGTCCTTCAGAACACTGTTCGTCTGGACGAGTTCTCGGTTGAACTGTTCAAAGCTCGAAGGAGAAGTGTCTTTCCTACGAATATTCTTGTACGCAGCTTCCGCCATTTGCAGGAAGTTAGTTTCCATCATTGAGCACGTGCACTTCAATCGTTTCAGCCTCGGAGACATCGGTACCGTGTTCTCGAAACTGCAGGTATCACCTGTAGAGAAACGACAAACAAAAACAGTGATACAGCCATTGGTACTTAAGTTGATACATACATTGGTACTTAAGTTGATACACACATTGGTACATACACTGGCACTTACGTCGATACACACAGTGGCACGTACACTTAATACAAGATCCATGGCGTTTCATGCACATACATAATACATGTAAAACATTAAATATCTTACCAAATTTCCGCTTCTGTGGTGTATCTGTCCGGTTTCTACAGGAATCTATATGGCGCTGTTGACGTTCCATACATTCACATCTATGGTGGGCCTGTGCTGCCCATGACGGTGAGGGTAGAGGGCGGTCGTGGTAGGGGAAGTCCCAGTCGAAGACGGCCCTGGGGTGGTCAGAGGTCGGGGAACGTTTGTCCGCAGACGGGAGGTAGGCAGGGTGGAGTTCTGACTCCCTGTGTCTGTCCAGGTATATGTCTTCGTGCGACTCCACGTGTTTCCGAGGGTAAGCGTCTGAAACATACATGGAACCTATAGAGTACTGGACAGAATAAATACACTCACAAGTACACGTATACTGTCATTCTGAGTCATGAATATATAGATTAAACTAACACCAACAATTCTAAAAATTCCGCAATAATTCTATTCCCAACTTACCATTTCTTAGCACTCTGTATTCGTTTTCTATTCCAGAAAACAGTTGTCTTCTCGTGTTGTCCGACATACTGTCTGCCGCTAGTCTGTCTGCTGCTAGTCTGTCTGCTGCTAGTCTGTCTGTCCTGTCTGTTTCCTGTAACTTGTGAGGAGTCTTAAGTTCAGTGGTATTCTCAAAACGCAGCGAGATCTGTCGTCCTTCATGAGAACTACTCTTAGGCGTCGTTTCAGATTTAGCTTTCAAAATCTGGAAAAACAAGTGTAATCCAATACATTATAATATCTAGTGTCTTCATATTGTCAAAGCCGAATTCTATTCCAGAGAGACATACATTATTTATTGTCGTTAACACAAATTCTGAACTCCATCTCTACTTCAAAAGAACTATACTTTATTATTTATATATTTTTACAATTTGGAAAGTCAGTACTTGCCGTCAGTGGTTCTAAAGAGCACAAACATTGACAGGTCATTTCTCTGGATTGAGAAAGCATGGAATGTCGCGGAGTTAATGCATGTACTAGAGACATATGAATTGGCTCTTGTTAGTCTCGGAAAACGTTAATTGAGACATTACCGACATTTGGATACGAAGTGCAGTTAGGACATTTCAGGTATATCCAATAATGAAAAGTTATCCACTGTAACCGACAGCAAGGCGGTAGCGAGTTACGGATGGATGCAGTATTTGATTAAATATAAAGTCCTACATCGCCGCTATGCACCCGGGATCCATATATAGATTGCAGTATTGGTGGGACCCCAGAACGAGCTGTGTAGAGTTTACCGTTACGGTCATGCTGTATTCAACTACCCAGGGACGGAGGAAGTGCCGTTGCTCAGAACAATCGCCGTTTCCATCCATAAAGAATAGCGATGGAACAATAGCGCGTGGCAAGCATTGTGCCAACACATATGCCAAGACTATGTCAAGCAACACTTCAGTGCACTTTGTTTAAGCCCAGCCGAGTTCTAGCCGTGTGACCATTGATTATACTGTTGAGACGTGACACATTTTGATGGGCTAAATTGGGGCTTTGGGTAAAATAAATAGTTAGCACTTGTGTAGGGTATTGATAAACAGCCGCGGGATGAAATGAATATCATTCACTGAGATCTGACAGAATGCGGAGTGATACAATTTGTTATATAGGAGGGTTATTCTAATTACCGTGACTGATCATATGTGAGCAATTGGACATCAAATAACTGATATATTAATAATGATAAATGAGAGAGAAAGAGCGAGAGAGAGAGAGAGAGAGAGAGGGGGCAGACGGAGCAGGAATAGAGAGAAGAATAATGTTAGGTATAACACCGTCTAACACAATTTCAACGCTTTTCCAAGACCATTTTAGACTATGGTTAATGGGAAATATGGGCGTTATACCTGAATATATCAATGTTATTCAGTTCCTTTGACGGAGAAGCTAATAAAACGTTCAGTTTTATTTTCGGGCAACATTGAGACAGGTATGATTGATATAATCAAACACAAAGTGACGTTGCTCTACCAAAATCTACATGGCGGGTTATGTGCTCAAATACAGTAATGACATCCAGTCTTAACGCATACTACACGCTATTCCCGCAGTCGTCTTCATAAAACTAAACCATGGTTGCTTCCTAGCAACGGCATAACAATTTAATCAATGTCAGTTTGACTTTGCCGCTGTTTTACCCGGAAATGTTAACCTGCAGTTATGCGACATACAATAAAGTAACGGCAATGGTATGTTTGACAAACTTGTGATCAGTTCGTTCTCTCCTCATTATCACGTGACCAGCTGCGAACACACTTCTGTCTTGTGTTTCGCACCTCTGTATCATGTCATAATGTCACGTCAGAACATGCATGTACATTAACCCCACGTTATACTGATACTGGAAATGTATTTAGTAATACAAAGTATGTTCTGGTTAGTAAATTAAGTATACAGTCGAGGCGAATAACTTAAAAAATATATTCTAGTATATCTCTATATTAAATCATTTTTGCGACATACCAATACTAGGCTACTATAAGAGTATTTGTAACATTGGATAAGTAGAACTGGTGTGGTGATAGATCGCCCGGGGGTGAAAAATATAAGTGGGGGTTATGCCTGTTTAAATATGGGGCGATTACACCGTGGTACGGTAACAATACCATACTTCAAGTAGAACTGTATCTAATAAAGAGGGTACTTCTTTACCTTACTTCATATCTGAATATGCAGCGCATTCCAAATTGAATATATAATGCTGAATTCATATGACAAACCCAGATAGGAGTAGGAGGTATTCACATTGCTCTCTGTGTAAAATTGCACCTGGTATAGTGTAAACTAATAATACGTTGACGTTCTCACCTCTGAGTCCTGTCTTTCTTGTGTGAACCTCTCCTGGTCTGATGGTCTATCGTTAGCCCTGTAGTCAAACACCTGTCTCTGTCTGCAGGGAAAGTCCGGGGATACAGGAATAGTTCGTGATGCACTCTCTGGCACCATGCAGTCTTCGTCAAATACACTGCCTTCACCTTTGGAGAAACAGTCTTCGTTTTCTTTGCAAGACGACGTTGATGGTGTTCTTTCCTTGGGAACAACCAGAATTCTTACATCTCCGTATCTTGAGACAAGGTCCATCGGCAGAGCTTTCATAGGAATATACATCCCTCGTTGACCAGAGTCCGACTTGTCCATCGTCCACTCGGACACACCCAAGTCTCGTCTGCCGCCCGTGCAGCGCGGAATGTGTCGTCTGCTACCTCATCAGTGGTCGTTTAGCGGATGTCAACGGGTCTGCAATAGTTGAAATATACATGAGAAATCATCGCCCGGAACCATTGATGCCAACAGGTCTCCTGGGAAACCACGTGCAAAAGACAGTCACACTATACTGACCAATCAATATTCACCACCACACTAATCTGACCAATCATTAGTCACCACCGACACGATTCGCCGGACGTCCCACCCGTAGAGTCAAACCATTCCCTCACGTTACCTGCAGTTGCTACAGGGAGCTGGTCGAATTGTCGGAAGACTTGATTCGGGTGGAACGATATCGCGCAGTAATCGATGCGACGATCTCGGGTCGCATGCAGGCTTATAAATAATTCCAGGAGTGTCACAGAAAAAAAATATAGGCGAGTGAATTCCTTCATGGCAGAACTAAACGGTCTCAGAGCATAGCGGCAATTATGGAGAGATCAATTGGCCATCACCAGACCTCGGCCATCACCTGTGAGCGGACTGCGTGCACACACCATTCTAGATTAACCTTCGGGGAATACCGTGTATAATGCAGAATTAACCCTGCCGGAAACCGGCCACTATAAATACCAATATGTTCTAGAACCGAATGGGCCAACTTAGCATCTTAATTGCAATTTGATCGACGTCGTTATAGTGACGAACAGTTGATGATGAGATTCCTATGGTATTGAAACACTATCCTACAGGATTTGATGATAGAAATACATTGACGGATGCGTACATTGTACTGGGATAATGTAATGCGGTTCGGGTGTATGGCTTTCTTCGGAAACTGTAATGGGGTCGGACACCATGTGCAATGAGTGCAGACCAACTTTCTATGAAAATGTGATGTTAGATTTAATAAAAGTGCAAAATATATTGTATTTTATTAGAAATGCTGTGTACATAGCGATATGGGTATGCATGTAAGTAAGAGTCTCTTTCTCCATCTCTCTCTCTCTCCCGTGGGCGTTTCTGAGATCAATAGTGAACATTCTACAGACTTCCAGATTGTATGCACAATACGTTATACACAATAGGTCTACACACAATAGGTGTGGCTTTGCCTAGATGACATTAAATGTAACACAACTGCTTGCATGTAACAACAAAAAAACTGTCGTAACGGTTCGCGTGTCTAATGCTACGTACCACGCTAATAATAGGATGGCACGTTTAGCTATTTCAACTCATTAAAAATATTTACAAAATTCCGAAACACTTCTAACAAAAAATGCTTCCCGAACAGCATATTGCGCTCGTTGAAGGCGCTTCATATATATTAGTAATACGTGGATTATCTCATACATAAATTAAATGAATTTGACTAAATTCACCGTGAGATAATTATATTCAATCTGTCTGTTGCTTGAAGAACGCGTGTTACTGACGGTATGGTGGGTACAGATTTTTGCTATTGTTATCACCGTTATAAAACCCCAGTTTAGGATCGGCCGAGGCATTGATTACGGATAAGTGGAATTCGCAACTTAAGTGCTCTGTTTACTAGCGGTCTACCACGTGTCTGTGAGCAATGCAAAGGAACAAAACTAGTACCTCATGACGGCAATGTACCTATAAATTCAAGGAATAAACAGAGCAAAACTGAAATAACATTATTTAGTTAATAGTGAAACATAAACACGTGTACACACGTGTTAAATAAGTAACATACAGACTGCATTTGATTACAAGTGTTAGACATTCGTGTCAACTTAAGCATTCATCTTCCTGGGGCGTGGCTAGGATATGATTTTTATTTTGGAAAAATAAATTCGCCCAAGCAATATATTGTCATAAAGCTGCAGCCTTTTTGCCGAATATAGCTAGCTACGCCCCTTTGGTATCTTACGAGCCCACTCAGGAAACTCAAATATAAAATACGCGAGCTTGACAGAGTTGCTTCCCTTATACTACACGCGCCCGGCATACTGTCAGTCACACGAACGACCGCCTGGCCTCACAGGTATCCACCCGTTACCATCCACCCGTCACCATCCACCCGTTACCTGTATACAAGAACAGTGATTTTTATACAGCTAAGAGTTAACTTGTAGCATCCTCCGTCTAGTAAGGCCTAAACTTGCAGTGTATAATGAATAGGGGAGGTTTACTGATAAACTATTTATTTCTAATTACGTGATTGTATTGATAAAACCCCAGCCTGTTCAGTACAATACACGTATATTTTAATATACTGTATGCTAGTATATGATTGTTTTCTCTATCAAGAACACGAATACCGATGCAATCCCTGTCTTTGATTCCGTTATGAAGAATAGGCCTACCTACGTGTAGTTTAAGCATGAGGTTTTAGAAAGTAGATAAGTGTTGATGTAATAGCTACAAGTTTGAGTGCTGGCTAAAGTACATTAGAGATGTTTAACAAGGAAGTATGAAGTCGCCACTTTCACATTCAGCACCGTCACATGTCACATGCACACAATGCACAATACATCCGGGTTACTGGAATACTAAATATAATTTATGGAGTTGAAATGGCCGCTCTCTCTCTCTCTCTCTCTCTCTCGCTCTCTCTCTCTCTCTCTATCTCTCTCTCGCTCTCTCATTCTCTGTATCTTATCTGTTCTTCCTTAATGTTCTTAATTAAAGTCATGTTAACAAGCAGATAATTATCAACTATCAATGTTTTCATTATCTCCACTCCTCGCCTTGTTTCACAGTCGATTATTGTTATCACCTGAAGCAAATTACGGACTAGATGTTGTACTGGAGAACTATGACTGGGCTCTTCTAATTAATGTTGGCTATCGATCCCGTTATAACACTAGCAACCCCATTTTAGCGCCATAATTACTATGCTTCTCGTAATGGTTAATAATTATGAAAAGTAGTAATAATAACTACTATGGTTATTACACGTTGATAACATTTTGTACCTGCGCGTTATTATCCAGGTGAAAAGATCAAAGCCAGCGACACACCTGTGAGCCGGGGAGTACTATCACGGCTCTATATAACCCTGTACTAAACCCCGTCTTACATCAGGCTTTGTGCGTTCACAAATCTGCCGTTATGTTATCATCCAGTGGGAGAAATCTACGCGTAGACTGTTCAAGGTTAGAATTACAACGCCGCTTTAATTAAAGGTGCTGTTCACGTACAGTGTTGCTAAAAAAAAGAGAATTATTTTACAAGTTCGTAATTGAATACTATTGGTTTAATGGAGAGAAAAAAATAAGAAGATTTTTTTTAAATGCCGCATCTACCCGTCCTATTTCCCGAAACGAATCTACACACCTACTGTAACAGTGATGCAGCTATCGCTTACTACCTGTCTGAATAGCAACTCAGAACATGACTATGAAGCGTAGCCTGTTTCATATTGGGGTGAAAGCCTGGAATAATATCGGCGTGTGCAAAAACGCGTTAATTATTTTTTTCTTGACATGCATACACACGGATGTGTAACATGAAATGAAATCACTTGCGAGTCGTACGTTAACTTACGTACGTGGTGCAGGTTTGGAAACTAGCCTTAGCATGCACACGCGCTCACCCCCGTGCAATGGATGTAAATATTTGCTGATTTGGCAGATTGCTTAGGACAACTCTGTGATATTTATTATCTACTCAATGCTCAAGTTCTGTAAGAAACACGATACACAATATTATTTGCTTACTTGAAAGAGAGAGAGAGAGAGAGAGAGAGAGAGAGAGAGAGAGAGAGAGAGAGAGAGAGAGAGAGACAGAGAGAATATAAACAAACACACCTCAGTAAACCAATGCAAAAAGTGAAGAATTCCTTACTTACCAATAGTATGCACAAATATAAATTCCAAGATTCGAATAATAATAGTAGTAATAATAATCCATGCACAGTACGATAGAATGCACACGTCAATATGTAATTGTAAGCTGGGTGTACACCTGTGAGACTACGGACGGTGTGACTCGCGCGGAGAGGTAGTCAGTAATACCTATCTACTTTAGTCCGCACGCTACAGCTCGCCTTACTATGAAACACGCACCTACGGGTTGATTGACAGGTCAAATTAGTGTCGAAAACTCCCGTTAGAGGGCGGGTCATGCACCAAGTCGGGTGGAAATTCCGAGGTAAATAAATAGTAACGATACGGCGTGTATCCATGTCACGTGACATGCGTAATATGTAAAGTTATCAACCACGTGATCTCTTAAGATTCCCACGGTGGCGTCGTCTACTTCTTTGGTCACGTGACGTTCACGGATCATGTGACACGGGTACCGGTATATTATAGTGTGCTTGCATTCTTGGGAAATTTGTTAACTTTTGATAAATACTCGATAAGGACTTCAACTATGACTAAGATTATGTGTCTTCTCGGCAGATACATGGAGATTAATAACCTACTGTTAGGGGCCTACTAATCTAAGCTAAGTACCGTGACTCTTGAACAACTGAGTCTTTAACTGAAAAAAAATAAAAAATAATAAAAACAATATATATAAAACAAAAAACAACAACACACAACTACTAGTAGATGTAGACTATATGTTATTGGCAGACCATCCTGTTTGTTTATCTTATATTTTATTTAATTATTAATAGTATCGTGCTTTCATTTTGAAACCCGTATACAAATCGGAAATAATGTATTTATGTCTTTTTTCTTTGTTATTATATTTCTTGACCTCAATACAACCCATACATACAAACCAGACTGTATTACTAGTACTAGAAATTAAATATTTAAAACAATTTAACATGGTCATACAGTACGTTGTATGGGTAGAGGTGTAACCCACGTTTAGTTTTATTTCAATGTTACTTAGATTAACCAAATGTATTATGTATTATATGTATCATTTGTCGAGGCGCGGTAAAAGAATAAGCTTTACATCTTGATTACCAATCCTTATTTATTTTCTTTTGAATAAAAATATGTTTAAACCACGTTGTGTTATCTCATCTATGTCTAGTCCGTATTGTTTCATCGTTGCCTGGTAGTTTTATCTCATCTATGTCCAGTCTGTATTGTTTCATCGTTGCCTGGTAGTTTTATCTCATCTATGTCTAGTCTGTATTGTTTCATCGTTGCATGGTAGTTTTATCTCATCTATGTCTAGTCTGTATTGTTTCATCGTAGCCTGGTAGTTTTATCTCATCTATGTCTAGTCCGTTTTGTTTCATCGTTGCCTGGTAGTTTTACCTTATCTATGTCTAGTCTGTATTGTTTCATCGTAGCCTGGTAGTTTTATCTCATCTATGTCTAGTCCGTATTGTTTCATCGTTGCCTGGTAGTTTTACCTCAATTATGACAAGATAAGGTAGTCGAGTATGTTTCACCTGTTTCCGAGACAAACAGTTATAATATGCATTATAAGACATACTAGCACAGTTAAAGCGTTATAATATCGATATGTTCTTATCTTCTGAATATTCCGATTACGTTATTCAAAATATCCTACAATTTCGGCAGATATCTATCGTATATCCAGAATATATAGCTTGATCCGTATATTATATACTATTGCTAAAAATGCGATCAATGTATCCTTCAAATGCATTTCATAGTATCGTCTCTCACAACTCATGAACGTGGCAGAGTATTATCTAGTAGTACTAAATAACATCGTATTAATAAATGTTATTTTAATAATAGATATACACCGGCGAGCAGTAGATAAAATGCCCGCCTGACCGTCCGACCGTTTGTCGGTCTCTCGTTTACAAGAAAACAGACAGATATTTTATGTTCGTATCACCAATGTACAAACGCGTTACACATACAACACAGCATGTAATGGTATCATGGCCATTCTTAATAATTATGAGAGACAGTTAAAACGGTACATGTTAATTACTAGTTGACTTTATATACATATCATTGAACCAGCATATATACATAAGACATATAAGCGCTACGTTGAATATAGCACACTGACAATAATTAACAGTATATTTTAGACTATATAAATCTCGCGGCCATCACCAACCTCTAACACTCATGACGTAAGGTTCTGCGTGATTAAATCTGTTACTATGTGTTCTGTGCTGTGTTTAACCCGTCGAGGTAATATTGACGCGTGTTTAACTCAGTTAATGGTCCCCTTTAACCTCGTTAAAATATTTAGAGATTTAACGCTTGACGACTCGATAGGTCTTTGTGTCGTGTTTAATTAATAATTACACGTGTTTGTATACAGAATGTCGCCGGACATCACGTGACAATCTTGTGACGACAATATGGATAATTTCTATAGTGTATAGCCGTAACAATTAATTCGGAGTCCAAATATTAGGAAATATCATTCCCGGGGGAGTTTATTTTGATATGTTGTTCCGAAGGAACACGTATTGTGTTAGAATAAAGGCTTCTAGAAATATTCAATAATCGTTGATTTCAGTAGTCTAGAGCTATTTCTTTGTAAGGATACAATAGATTACATATAATTGAATATTATGAATAACGTGATAGTAGACCAACGCACTTAACTAATATTAAAGAAATAATACTATTACTACTAATAATAATGTTTGTAGGGTAATAGCGAAATAACAATTGGTTTCAGTAGATTATATGGTGCATAATCATATCTCGCTAATAATTGAATTAATAATTATTTCCAAATCAAATATTTCTTATTTTTAAGTGTAAACCTCAATGCAACACATGCACATATAATGACGACATCTTATAACCACGAAGCAACTAAAACAGCCATTCTACTGAGTATGAAATCTTTATGATTAGATTACAGCATATTGTGTAATTTTATGCTGATGTTTAAGCGAGAACAACCGGTCAGACTATCTAGGGTGAAGTGGGCAACTTGTTCATCTTGAAGCAGAAATGTGGACAAATGAATATAATAATAATAATAGTAATAATAATAGTGCATTTCTAATGCGCTGGACTCCATGTGGAAAAGCACATGCTCGATAGGGATAGGCTTGGCGGAAGAGATGAGAACAACTGAGAATACTTTCACTACTTATGTCAAAATTATATAATGTACACGTTTTACACTCTGACCAACATAATTGTAATTTAATTTTCATTGTTTTGGTGAAATATACGTCACGTCACACGAACAAGATTATTCTCCTTTATGATAATAATAATAATTATTATCATTATTATTATCATAAACCATAAGTATGGAAAACATATGTTTGTTGTTGAAATAATAAACAATAAATATCGAAATACATGCATGCCACCAACCAAATTTGAAATGCAATACGCACACTATATCGCTATGTCTTTCGAAATACCTAACAGTGCCAGACTGTCGTGTACTTATCTAGATCCCGATCTTGTATGACCGTGCTATTGGGGTGAATCTCTCCCCTATCACTCAGAATAAGCTTGCACAACGGCTGGAAAATCCACCTGCAAACACATAGCATTCCGGTTAGTTAATCGCCTAACTGAGGCTGAAGAATTTCATTTAATAAAGGGAGATCATTGGATTGCTTTGTCAACATTCATTACAGATTGATTGACATGTGCCAAACAATGAGATGGGCATACAGTTTCTCCGATATGACAAGCATAGAGTAATTTGAGAACCTTTTAATTATTGCAAAATGCAAATTTATTTTTAGTTTCTAGCCTGGTACGATATCAATAGGAAATGCCCTACAGTCTACAGGTATTGCTGACACATGACATCAGCACATGACGTCGACAGTTTGTCAGCACAGGATGTCGAAACAAGACGTAAAAAAATACGTCATCACAGGATGTCAACACAATGACGTTTACAATGGGAACAAGACATCAATACATCCCGCCATCACACACCGGTATATATAAATCTAAGCTGGAACCAAGCAAAAACGTTGAATTCTGGGTACTCATTAATCTACGACATCGGCGTGGTTAGCTTCAGGAAATGTCTGAAAAGTGACGTTAGGCAAACATTATCTCTCTCTCTCGCTTTCTCTCTCTCTCTCTCCCCTCTCTCTCTCCTCTCTCTCTCTCTATCTCTACTCTCTCTCTCCCTCTCTCTATCCCTCTCTATCTCTCCTCTCTCTCTCCCCTCTCTCTCTCTCCTCTCTCTCCCCTCTCTCTCTCCTCTCTCTCTCTCCCTCTATCTCTCTCCTCTCTATCTCTCTACCCTC
>JAUTBT010043055.1:0-16955 GCA_032361225.1 Lepetodrilus schrolli | reverse complement strand
GGTTGCCTACATATAGGAGGGGGTTGTGGGGCGATTAGTGTGGTGATCATTTGGGGGTAAGGTGCAGTTGGGGGCAGGGGGTGTGGTGGTGTACCGTATGACTTCTATAACATTTGAATAGAATCAATAATTGATTTTGGACTTATTAGGAAACTGTATATTACACTAAAGCTTTACATTAGTAGGCTAATAGATTGAATTATACGTTAAATCGAAATTCTAAATAATTTTGAGAATATATGTGAAAATGAACATTATATATATTCTATACGGTATGCACAGGTACGATCAAGGAATATACAGAATACATCGTAGGTCTATGTAATACATTGTATTGACACTGTGCCTTATTAAAGGGTCATCAGACCTAAAAGGAATTGAAAATGAGGCCTTAATGATGTCATATGCTAGTTTACATATACCTGCACAGTTTGCAACTAAGAAAAACCACATGCAACCAGATGAGTGAATAATGATGTGTCAGAATGTTTAATGTAATGTAATAATGTAATGAAATGTAATGTAATGTAATGAAATGTAATGTAATGTAATGAAGACATAATGTGTTAGATGCAAAATAACTTGTGTACATTTAATGTAGAACAATTCGAACAATTGGAATTACTAAATTATCATACTTAATTTTAAAGTAAAAAAACAAACTGACAGACCCGGAGGCCTCAGGTTCTAATCCCATCCTGGGAGGCCGGCATCAATGTTCGTGAAAGTTGCCTTTCTGACACGCTATGATGGGGTGCTGTCTGTAGAGTGGCAATACAGTTAGCATACTTGGTCTGTCAGTACCAGCCAGTTTGTGACACAAACTGTAATCAGTCCTGGGCAAGTTATTAATAACTAACAGAAAGAAATGATTTTCAACTGCTTTATAAACAAATATTGAGCAGACCTACTTTTTATTGTTTCCAGAGAGAACACATGAATTTCCATCACATGGTTTGTCGCAGAAGGTGAAGGTACATTGAAACCCGACCTGCGAGTTGAGTGACATGGCAAATGCCGTGAAGTACGGACTTTTCGTTACCAGACCCTTGGTGGTAAAACCCTTGTTCTTGGGGAAAATAATTCCATCTCCACATCCAGCACGAAGGATGGCATACCTTTGGTTATACATGGACCCTATGACGTAACATGACACGGGTCTCAGGCCAAACTCACCTAGACTTCCATCTGAAACCCCAAGCAGCCTGATGGGCCGACCCAGGTGAATGTAGGTCTCTGTTAATGGTCTGCTCAGGACATCCACAGCCTGTAGAGTCACCACGGAGTTGGACGTCACCCCGCTGTGCACAATTATGTCTTTAGGGTTGGTCAGTGTGGAATGGACCGAGGCAACCCAAGAGCTACCATTTTGCACAACAGATCTATACAGGCACGTAATGATGAAGTCCTTGTGGAACAGATGTACTTTACGAAACCTCTCTCCTTCCCACACCTCTATCTGGATGCTGAAACTGTCTCCATCATAGTTGGGGAAAACACACTCTCCTGGAGATGGGTTGTCTTTGTTGTAGGTGACATTGAGGTACAGGTTGACTGTATCGGCAGTGAAGAATTCCACCTGCGTGCTGTTCTGGCAGTAGGCAATGGCCGACAGGTGCAAGTCGGTGATTATGTGAATACTAGCAGCTTCATGGCCAGGATTTGTATTCCTGTCACAGTCAGCATCAATAATACCTGGGAAACTTTCACCTCCAGGTGGTGTGGAACCGCCACCGCCTCCTCCAGGTTCTGTGATAGTGTCATCGTCATCTGCAGATTGTGGCTCGTCATTGGTATCATTATATCCCTCTCCATGTTCTGGCAGAATGTTACTATCATCATCAGCCTGTGGAATCCTAGCATCCCTACCTCCTTCATAGTTATCACAAATCAATTTTACATATCCAGGATATCCATCGCTCCATAGCATCGAGAGGTAAACCGTGTATCTGTCCAATGTATTGTTGTCAACAATAGTATTTAAATGTTCCTTAAATATGCAGGGTCTGGAAATATTACTGGTATTCTGGAATGGAAAATATGCGGACAGGACAGTGAAGCCGTTGTCTGTGGACGTGAATGGCACCGAGTCCCCTGCACAGATCAGTTGCGCAAAGCTGATGAAGATGAAACTATTGCCTGTATATTTGTAACGTATTACTGCATGATCATCATCGGTGGTGCCACAGTCTAACTGTACTTGTACTGAACTCAAGCGATCGTCTGGCAACTGGAAAAATGAACAATTTTGTGTTAATAAATAAGAGTACAAAATAAAACTTCAATGGAAATATAAACATAAATAAAATTAAATAAAATATCATAAATGGAATTTATTTGAAAAAACAAGTATTCCATGGTCGTAGCTAACCTGACCTGGAGCGTATGGCTGCGAGAGGGACAGTTGACCCTTCCCCATAAATTGGATACGGCTCTGTATAGTTTTGATAATGATACCATATAATATGTGACAGAAGAAAAGGGTGAACATACAAAAACCGTTTGAAGAATTCCATTAATAATACAAATAGCTTGCACAATTTATGCAATCACAGCTAGTTAAACTACTGAAGGGAGGGACATTTATCATATACCAGTTAACATAATATATACCCGTTTTTTTTCTTTCTCACAAACGTTTATACATTTAAATTGTTTTAATTATCCACTTTCACATTTAACCTATTGCTGTAAATACATATATCAAATGCCAATGTTTTACGCAAATTAGTCTCTGAAATCATATATAATATTTAGAGAGATTATTTGCCTATATTGTTCATGAATACCTACTTGGACTTGGTTAAACTGAAATCTAACAAATATTAAAACATTTTCCTTCAGTAAAGTACTTGATTAAATGAAGTGGCTTGAATTTTATGAAATCATAGGTTATAGGTAGTACTTTATTAACGATATATTTTTAGTTAATGGACATCTAGATGCCATACTCTGGATATGCATTAGAAAAATCATTTCTATTCTATTTCTGTCAGTACTATAGTAATACAGAATATTATGATGTTTCGCTATTCTGTTGGCGACAATAAGTATATCCGATTAATATAAATCTAGAAATTCGATTGCTTTGGTAACCTTTCGGTATGAAGCATAGAAATGCTTAGTTCGAATATCTATTCACCTGGAAAAAAGTTACCCCAAACACATTTCATATTTGATAATGAGTTCATTCCACTAATAACCAGTTCTTACGATCTTCTTAGACTGAGAACGTGCGTAATATTTACATAGCCATACAAAGCAAATCTTTAAGATTGTCGTACGATCATCAGAACGTTTCGAGAATAGGCCGCTTGGTGTGTATTTGCCCAGTACATGGATGACTGCTTCAACCCTTCTTCGCATCCCTCCAGCGAGTCGTCGGACACGCTACATCGGTAGTTGCTGCCACTCGCGGTGTAAAGCGATTTATATTGAAAATGTTACTTTTTCTATATCAAATAAAATATTAATTATTTAAAGAAATCTGTTGTCACTATGTGTAATTATGTTGATTTGTGATTGAATTTGATCCGATATCGCTTTCCACCTGCTTCTGGTAGCGTGGGGAAACTACTTTAATCAGTAATAGAACTTTCGCTAACCAATGCGTATGTTCGTGCTTAAAACTTACCTTACATGGAAATACGATGCATAGAAACAGCACAAACAACAAACAGACCTTAGTTGTGTGGCCCGCCATGTTTGAGATAGGCATAGCCCATCTACATCCACACACGACAGGTACACGCGAATCCACGTGCTACACGTGTGATCTACGCCGCTTGTTACAAGATCTTCAGAATACCCGTGTCCGTATCAACACCATAGCAATTCTAAAAAATACGATCCAATCAAAGTCATGGATACTAGTAGTATGTCATGTATTATGAGGTTGAATTCAGATTTAATGCTGAAAAATGTGCAATGCTACTTTACAAGTAACAGGCGATTGTATTAAGTGTTTTGAAAATGCATGGAATGGGTACCTGGTAGGATGAGATGATGGAGTTTAGCGTCGCTTCGGGAATGTTTCACCAATTTGCGACGAGGATGAGATAATACTGTGAACACTAACATAGCGTTGGAAAACGGAAGACGAGTTGTATACTCCACAGGACGGTGAGAGGGGACAATTACACACTGATCCAGTTAATTACATAGATAGTATGGCACAATACGCTTCGAGTATGTTTACTAGGGTACTTGGCACATTGTGAATATATATACCTTATATATAGTTTTAGTTTAAACATATTTTATTCACAATAGAATAGAAAAGAATTGGGAACAAGTTATGCCAACTTAGGAAAACCCGCTCCTTATAATTTAGATAATAGATGACCTTATTACCCTCTGGGAGAATTTGCTGTAAATGAGAGAGGCAATAAAAGAATATACAGTGTATATGAATTATGTATTATGTATATTTAGCATAACTTAAAAATACATATACATTTTATAATGAATGCAAGTTTAACGAGTCTCGTTCGAATCCTGCTTGGTGCTTCGCACCACTATTGATAATAATATAACTACATGCATATAATATAACTAATGTTTACAAATCACACTAATACGTAAAATGGGGCAGTTGGACTTCGGAGCCAATGTTCCAGGTTCAAATCCCGCCCCGGGTGTCCGGCATCAATGTTCGCGAAAGTTACCTTTCTGACGCGATATTGATAGGATGCAATAGAGTGGCAATGCAGCTATCATCCTTGGTCTTGTCAGTACAGCCGGTTTACTGCAACATTCAGCGCTACGGATGTTGCGGGTTTCCTCCTGCCATAAACTGACAAGTCGTGATATAAGTGAAATAATCTTGAAAGCGACTCTAAATCCCAATATAAAAAACTACATGTTACGTTTTATTTGATTTATTCGAAGCTAGTTTTGTCCCCAACACAGGAAGTACAAGTATTATCTAGCTTCTGTCCACCATCTCGAAGTTATTTACGCAGCAGGACGGATTTCTCTAAGAGGACTGAAACAAGAAGAATATATACTGTTAATGCTGAAATGGTTTGTACTTTGTCCATGAAGATAACTTTAATAACTCTGTTTGCAATCTGATGAACCAATGATAGTTACACAACTGCAACAACAGCGTATACATGATCGCTAACCAATTCCGATCCCAGAAAAGTATATCTACCCCAGGGAAGAAAAGACCTCCGAGCTATGCAAGTATACGGAGTTCTACCTTCCTCTAGGGGATCATAATTGGTTGGTGATCATGTATTCCTTACTAACCTTCCCTGAATACCATGCATTTATCCGGCTGGCAAATGGTACCCCGGTGGCAGAGTGCGGAGTCTTTTCCTGTGGTTATAATTACTACCGCAAGCTACATGGTGACTGATTCTAGAAGTCACGATGACAACGAGATGTGATCATGATCAGCAAATAGGTAGAGCGATACATTTCAGGACGAATTTGATTGCACTGAATGCCAACAGCAGCACTTTTATTCACTCTGCGACAAATTAAACATACTGAGGGGGTTTCATGGCAAAAGGTCTAGCAAGTAAGCCGATCAAGAGGAATGAACCAATGATAGCTACACAGCTGCAACAGCACCTTATTAGTGATCACCAACCAAGGTCGATCCTAGTAACAAGTAACACAGTCGCATATCATTTGGAATTCCATTGAATTAAACTCACTTGGCTTCACAGATGAACGGGTACTTGGCATTGCATTCACTGGCGCCCCAGAGGAAGGAGTTTCCCAGCATCAGTCCACAGTTCATGTTTGCGTTGAGAGGCGGGGGTCTCTCGGCGTACCAGTGGGTGTAGGAGATGTTCTGACCAAAGTTCATCCACTGCCATTGACCCTCAGAGCTCTGGTCGCTGGCGTCAATCCACAGTCTCTTGGCTGACAAGTCTGGAGATAAATATTTCGCGATTATAATCTCGTAATTAGTATTATTATTATTTTTATTTTTTAAAGTCTTTAAAAAAAAAGAAGATTTACTGTATTTTTATAATTATAAAATAAACATATAATGTCGTAATTATTCAGTACCAATCTCAATTAAAATTAGCCGTTTCCATTAGTTTCCATGAGTTTACCTTTTGTAAACCATGATATATAGTTTAGCCAATCAGATAGATACTACAATATTAATAGAATAAATTGAAAACAAATAAAAACAATTAAAATAATATGATATGAAATCAAAATTTTATCATCAATTATATATTAGTATAATCGTAATAGTAATAGTAATAATAATAGTAATAACAACAACAATAATAAGAATAATAAAAACATTATTAATAATAATAACAATAATAATATTAACTAACTCACCGGGATGATTCTTTGAGAGTAGATTAGCTAATTCAGTCTGTTCTTCCTCAGAGTCGATATCTATAAGGTGAGACCTCATCACGATACAGTGCATCTGCATTGAAGGGGTTAATACATTATGACATTATATAATATATACTAGTAATTAAAGGCAAACAATCACGGTTTGTTGACATATTTCATGGTCAAACGTATTTTACCTGAAAGTATGTATATTTTATTTGTCTACATAAGTATATTGGGAAACAAGCTACATTGTCCGTATGTCCCACCGGTTTTCTATATGTTCATATTTGTTACATATTTAGTTGTTTGTTTTTTTCTCTCGCGAAATTGCCTTTAAGCGTATTCGTATTCAAATTATTTATTTTGTCCTTACCAATACAATCCTCATATTCTGATGAATTTTTTCCTTACCAATATAGTGATCCGATTCATTACAATGAATAATAATAATAATAAGTAATTTATATAGTAATTTATTTGCTTTGTCCTTACCAACGCACTGATCCAGTCGGTCTCCAGCATGACGACTTTATAACATTTGAATGAACCAACGTCCCAGTCTTTAGGACAGACTATCCGACGTTTTGGTGGATTCCGAGGTCGTTCTGCTTTCGAATTCTGTCCTCTCGCTGGTGCTCGCTGTCCTTCCGTCCGTTCGCTGCCACCAGAAGGAACACGTTTAGGTCCTGGAGGATGACCTGAACACCCAACGAGAAGAAACATGTCTGTGTGTTCAATATACACGTAAACATCGTGTTGCAGCTCTTAGTCCTTTTCAAATACGATGGTGCGATTTTACTTTCGATTTTCTTTTTAGTGATTTAAAAAAATATTGGTGAATCCCATGGCAAAAATAAAATGAAAAAAGTAGCCACAAAGAATTTGCGATAGATTTGATGCGGGTCTATTTTAACTGAAAAGGTCAGTTAATATCAATAAATAGAAAATGATAAACTATTTTATACACGGTAACTGATATCGTGTTTCCTCGAAGAATTGAATACCAACAATATTAGAGATTTTAAATTAGGTATTAAGTTCCTTGCACCCCAGAGGCGAATTTCACGGCCACAAACTCGGCGATTTACGTTCTGAGGTAGAACCTTAGTATTTATCTATATATGCTTGCACACCAAAAAAGCAAATTAACAACGACAAATTTCAAAACATGCAAATAAGCTTCCATCCAGCTTGAATGCCAATCCTCAATCCAATTGGTTTTCATTAAATGTTTTCATCACATGTCTTCGGGCAATACGGTATTAACTGAAAACATAATAAGAACTAGCTAATATATACTATAAATAGAGTGAGAATAAACCTACCCTGATTGTAAGCGACGGCCACAAGGCCACAGAAGAATAGAATGGCCTTCATAGCAGAATGCCCAGATTACTCCGAAACCAATCACCCAAGTGGTACTGTATTTTCCACCACTAAGACCCCTATTGTCTTCCGTATCCACAGATTATGCATATTTAACTACAACTCGAGTTAGGACCGCTATAAACTTGGATATAAAGTAACCTGCAACCCCTAAATATTCATAAGTAAACTCCAATGAAAATTCCTACTGAGGTTTTAATGGTATCCGAGTCAACGAGTCAATTGCCATAGGAGCACACCCTCAACGTTTCAAAGTGTAATTACTCCATAATGTGTATGCTTCAAATTATGGATGCTGATGTGGACGGGTGGTACCTATACTAGCGCAGTGGTAAATCATCGGACTTTGATGTCAACTATCTAACCCTCGACGGGGACCCAGCTTTATGCACCGGCATCAATGTATGTGGACGTTACCTTTCCGACGCGACCATTATATACGGGTTTGCATTATTCAAACTGTCACAGTGCAGCATAAATCATACATTAGTCTGTCAGTACCACCTGGTTCTAGCGGGTTTACCGCAACACTATTAGCCACAGGGGTTGGGGTTTAGAGCCGCTTTCAAGAATCTTTCATTCATATCACGGCTTGTCAGGTTTTAGGGCAGGAGGAAACCTACAACTGAATGTTGCAGCAAGCCTGCGAGCACTGACTGGTACTGACAGACCCAAAATGATAACTGCATTGCCACGGTATTCGAATGGTACTGTTTACTCCTACTGTTGGCGATAAGAACGAGTAAAGCAGCATAGAGCTCGCTGACAACGTTGTATTCAGGCATAAATGATATGGTGAGACCATATGCGCTGAAGAAATACTATTTACAGTAACTTCCTGGATCTCGTAACCGCCTGTTTGCATGCGTGACAAGTTGCAGAGCTTGACGGGCATTTAAATGGGGGCTTGGCTTCAGGATAGGTAAATTGTGGTTGGCACGACAATATTGAAATATAAAATGCTACTTGAATATTGAAACTGTCTAATTTGGATCAATTTGAAAAACCAACATTATGAAATATTCGCTCAACTGTGCTCAACTGTGCGTGCGTGCGTGTATGTGTGTGAGTGCGTGTGTGTATGTGTGTGAGTGCGTGCGTGTGTGTGAGAGAGTGCGTATGTGTGTGTGTGTGTGTGAGTGCGTGTGTGTGTGTAGGTGTGTTTGTGTTCGTTCCTGAGAAAGAATGGAGACAAAGACTCGGTATTTCTCAGGAATGGACAAATTACAACAGAAGGAATGAAGCGGTGTCTATCATCAATTTGAATGAAGCGTTAACTCAATGAGGTTGTCTCCCTTCCACTATTATTACAAAGATGAACCCAGAGACGCATTTTATGAAGTTTTACTGACATTATGCTACGAAATGTAAAATACAATGATGCCATTTTATAGTTCAACCAATATTGTCCATATTTATAGTTCCACCTATAACAGAATACCGTCCATATAATGTTATTATTTCTGTATTATGTCCCTCGTTAATAATTTATATATTTCTCATTTGACAGCCATTTTCTAGTTCCACTCATAACCGGATATCGTCCATAATTATAATATTTCTGCATACTGCTTACAATTAATATCATATATATATATATATGTGTGTGTGTGTGTGTGTGTGTGTGTGTGTGTGTGTGTGTGTGTGTGTGTGTGTGTGTACTGCTTATCATATACAGGCATACTAATTAAATATTTATATATTTCTTATTAAATTGACAGGAAGGTCTAAATCCACTTCTACACCAGATAGCATCCATAATTGCATTATTATTGTATACTTCTTACCATATATAATAATTAAACATTTCATTATTCTCTCCCTTTCCAAGTTCCACGTCTTCTAATATTAACTCTTCCAGTTGCAGCAATGGCGGTCGGAAATATTAACTTTTTCAATGCTGGAAGCCACCGGAAATGCCACAAAGATCAGTGAGAGAGTTTGAAACCACGATTACAGGAGAACTATACTTTATTCTCCATGCCTACCATTGATGCCTGCTGCTCAAACCAACCTATAGCAATATCAGCTTCTACATTCCTAATGCACGTACGAATACAGCTATTGTAAATGGAATGTATCGTGCATTAATTGTAAATATCCCAATTACCCTCTCTACTTAAAGGCGTACAATCAAATTCGATAATGGTTTCTGATAATAAAGTTCACAATGCGGTCGAATAATAATAACACGAGAAGAGAATGGATAGGTCCCATTCAGCGGGAAACGAATAACATTTGATGCGAAAGGGTGGTATGTTAAGATCACTTTAAACCTTAATGGAGAGAGCAAATTTGGTTTATTTTCTCCTTAATTCTCCACGTCGTTTTTTCTTTCGGTCTAAAATCAGCTCTCTGGAGTCGTTTCTGGAGTAAAGTTGTTTACGGACTGAATGTAGCCGGGAACAATCGGCATCCTGAGTTTAATCATGACATCCTTCCGCATATAACAAAAGGAACCTCAGGCCCTACAGGCTGTGTGCATGGTCCGTGTGCTCGACACTTGGTCTGCAGCGACACTCATTAGACAGCCAGCTAATCTCACTTCCTCCGCGGACATGAGATACTGCCGGTGACATGAGATACTGTCGCGTACATGAGATACGGTCGCGCATATGAGGTACTGTCGCGTGCATGAGATACTGTAGTGTACATGCGATACGGTCGCGTACATGAGATACTGTAGCGTACATGCGATACGGTCGCGTACATGAGATACTGTAGCGTACACGAGATACACTCATGGAAATGAGATACGCTCACGGACATGAGATACTAAGGCCATCAAACTTGGAACCAAATATGTTAACATATAGGCTTCCCATTTTCCACCCAATTCAGACAATAATACTCCTGTAGGGTGTCCTGCAATGTTGTCAGCATCAAGTCATGCTTCCCAAAAGTTACAACATGTTGTCACTTAACTTCACATCATATACCATCTCAAATCTCAGAGAGAGAGAGAACACGGGCAGAAGAGGAGAGCGGGAGAACACAGCAGATCTAGAATGAGAAAAATCAGTTCAAGACAAGATCTATAATAGTGAGAAATTGACAGATCTAGAACAACAATAGAACGACAAACAGAGACAGAGTGCATGCATTTGTGAAAACCGATAGAACCACAAACGACAAACTCCTATACAAATCACAGTTGATTTCCCCTCATCCATTATACCAAGTACACATAATAAGTACGTATTGCGTCCTAATGTGTCGACTTTCCGCAGGGTTTACGGACACGGTCCGGATAATGATGTACTTAAGAATCTCCCAAGAACTGAATCCCAGCAGAAGAATGGGTTCTAATGGCTGTAGATGCATTACTGCCGCTAATGAATAGATGCGCTCCCGGGGTGACAAGTTTTAAGTAGCCCCTGTCAGCGTTGTACGTGGACGTATGGCCCCCCCCAATGGCCCGTCGCTGGACAATGGCCAGATTTCCTCAATAAAAGCAAATGATTGGCCTCTCACTGACCAGATAATATGACATACGGTCAACGATGGTAATTTCTTCGCTGATCAGAAAATACGGCATACGGTCGTTGGTCATATCTTCGCTGTCCAAATAATACGGCACACGGCCAATGATGGTAATATTTCACTGACCAAATAATACGATGTGCTGCTAACGATGGTCATGTCTTTACTGACCAGGTAATACGGCATACGACCAATGGTGGTCATATCGTCACTGATCAGATAACACGGGCACTTTGCATTGTTGGCGCCATCAGTTACTCGTTGATCATTGTTCAGTGTAAATACGGCACATGGACACCCCCAATGGCCACCTGATGGCTACGTGTAATGAGAATTGAAATAAACAGCTCCTGGGGTTTGAAGACTAAATGGGTCTTTCCATTCTCATTTACGTTCGTACGTTGACACGTCGGTTGTGCGCAGGCTTTCGTGTTGTCGTATAATCCGATTTAGGATCAGTATTGGATTGTACCATTGCATTATTATACGTCAGTCGTTGTAAATAGTCAATTTGAAATATCATTTCGGCTGGTAGTCTAGCTCTTTGACCTTGGAGGGTGACCGCTGGCATTGCGGTGATCTTTCCTCTGGCACCCGGGCTCCTCCGTACTAAACGGCGCTAGCACACCGTTGTTTTAAAGATGTAATTACGTATTGCTTGCCGGGCTGTTGCATTTTCTTTCAATCATATTGTCTACAAGTAATAATTCTGTAATGTGATATTGCTTGCAGCATTTGTCACGGCTTGTTGAAAGCTATAATAGCAATCATCGGGCCCCGATATTTCATAACCTTTTGAGTACGATTTCATGCGAAAGCTCAAATTTTATATCGAAATTTGTAACAAAACTTTGAGTTAAGAATGAAATCATACCAGATTTGGCCCCGAGATTAAGAAACCTTGTTAGTACGATTTCATGCTATCGCTCGCATTTTATATGGGGCTTTGTGAACAAAACTGATGAGCATAAAATCGTACTAAAAATGGTTTCGTAATTTCGGGGCCAGATGAAATACAGACGTTAAATCTTCTTCACAGTACTGGTAGAAATTTGGATAAATGAAACTTCTTATGTTACCGCGGTGAGCTACCCCGAGTTATATAATAATACAACAAATACTTGAGACGGCGGTTACACTGATCTTCAATACTTGTAATCCAAAATTAAGATTTATGAATGGCAAAGAATGGACCGAGGAACGACGATGAAGCAGAGGAATCCGCTCTCGACAAATCAATAATATCGTGTAATTTAAACGCGAAATCGTGTCAATTTCTAGAAAGGAAATGTTTAACCTAATTTCGTATAAATAGCCTGATAGTGACTGCTGGGTTCAATACACAGAATGGAGGATCATCACACGAGAACCAAGGCACAATGAGAAGGTTGCTTGGGTGTTTTATTTGTGGTTTTGAGGTGATTTATATCATTAATATCGCGGCTGTTACTTTAGTGTTAACAACAAGGAAAACACTCGGATTCCTCGAAAATGCGTAAAAGACGCGAATACACAATATATTTATACATGCGTGGAGTTGCTGTGCATTCTATCGTAGCAGGGGCGGATCTAGGAATACATTTATTTGGGGGCGGACACTTTAGCACGATAAACGGAGCAAGAATTAACTCATGGTCTTCTATTAATTACACTTATGCATGCGTGTTCAAATATAAATATCAAATAAGATATATATTGTAAATTTAAAATGAAATACATTTTTAAACATTATAATTTGTTGGGGTGGGGGGAATGGGGTGGGGGTGGGATGGGGGGGGGGGGGCTACGCTCCACCCGCCCTCTTTTAATCCGTCACTGCTTCATCGCAGAGCATTGGACACAACGCATGTTATTCTGTTAAAGAACCCTGTACTGGACATGGAGCTGAGAATGAAAATGAGTGCAGAGAGATCCATTGACCTGGGCAATAATGTAGCGTTATGAGCACACTTTCGAGTGTGGATTTGGCGCAATATCAATTTTCACATTATTAAGACGTCACGCTTCTTTTATCGCTCAGTATACACACATATCACAAACCGCTTAAATAGATACCAGTACCCAGTGTTGTCTCGTGTAAAGATGTACCATAAATAGCTCCACAGCCGTGGTTCGGCAGCATTACGAGAATAAGACGAGATCCAAACTGGCCGGTAAACTACAATCTGACAAATCAATAGACATTCCGTAGGCCTGGAGCACCGCGATCTCAACACCTATACTATGCGACCATTAGCGCGACATACATATACACCTCTTTTTAAGAACAAATAATTGTCAACTGTCTTCCGTTGGCTTGTCTGCACCTAATATAACGTGGTCCGCAGCACAATCATACGGTATCGTCTCAAATTTGTTTTCCGAGTTCATGACGCCAGTTCTGTTAATCTGAGAACGTGTGTGTGTGTGTGTGTGTGTGTGTGTGTCTCTCTCTCTCTCTCTCTCTCTCTCTCTCTCTTTTTTCTCTCTCTCTCTCCTCTCTTTCTCCTCTCTTTCTCTCTCTCCCCTCTCTCTTTCTCTCTTTCTCCCTCTCTTTCTCTCCCTCTCTTTCTCTCTTTCTCTCTTTCTCCCTCTCTCTCTATCTCTCTCTCTCTCTAGCCCCCCCCACCCCCAATTGTATCTCCTCTCACTTATTTTCTTGCTCTCATTCTCTCTAAATCCATCAACGTAATAGAGCATGGGGAAAAAAGCTAGACTCAGACCTTACTGATTGGTGTGGATCTTTTCGATTTAGACAAAAAACAATCACTAGGAAGTGTTTCAATTGAAATCAACCCTATTGACTATTGGGTAATTTGTCGCTAGGTTTCAGATATAGCACAGTAAAGAAGACAACCTTAATGTTAAAACACCATCCTCCATTGCGGACTTAAATGAAGGACGTTGAGTAGGCAATGCTCATCATCTTTAGAGGATTGTTAAACACCCGGAGGCCTATTCTCGAAACGTTCTTACGATCTTCTTGAACTAAGAACGTGCGTAACATTTTCATAGCCGTACTAAACGAATCTTTAAGATTGTCGCACGATCGTAGAACGTTTCGAGAATAGGTCCCCAGCACAATAAATAACACACAATAAACAGCTAAAGGATTTAGTTTCACCGCCCGTCCAATGCTGTTATCTTTACGTGGTCCAAATCGAACCAATTTATGCGATGCCATTGCAAAGAAGAAGCCAGATCGTGTTCACCTTTCGGGTCCAGGGATTTTAGGACATAAAAAAACGTCCAGAGACGATACAACGTGGACAACCACTGCATCATAGAAGCCTCTGTCTACTGGTGTACGGTCATTAACACGTGCTGGGTCCGGTACTGCTGACAAAAAAGTAACATTGATTACGTCTTCACCGTGAAGGCGTCGGTGTCTACGTCTTACAAGCAGAAGAACCTCCTCCGCGTCGGCCATTGCTGTTTTACACGTGGAGAGATCTTAATGCGATTCCTTACAATAACACACACTTCCTACCAATGTACCAAGACGATTTGTTGGAGGAGAGAAACGCGGCGGATTAGCGAGAAAGTTGAGCTTTTGAGTGATTTCAATTTGAATTGACAATACATGGCGTGTTGGGACAAGTATGTTAAGGGAAGTTCCAATGATTGTGTATTGGAAGATTGGAAGGAGGAAGGCGGACGTACTCTATGTTTTTGTACGTCAACATCCTGGGCCCAACCTGTACAGAACGGCGTAACTCTAATGGAAACTCCAAATGCCAAGATTATCTTTGCAAGAGGTTATTTTATATATATTTAATTTCCCCCCCCCCCTCTTTTAGTTATTCTATACATTGATACAATAGTCCAGTCAAATTAGCCCCCAATAGGGCCAAACCCGGGATAAATTGCAACAGAAATGGTTTAAATAATGAACAAATAATATTGGAATTGATCATTATAAAGACTTCTTTGTTGCATTATTGAACAAATATAGTTTAATAATAATACTCTATAGTACTACTATATGTATACAAACTAATCTAAAAGAAATAAAATGACTGCCAAATCCAAAATGGCCGCCATACTATGATTTTTGAATAAATAAGTAGCTATTATGAAATAATGTAACTACTCCAAGAATATGGTCGGTATATGGACATTTATATCATACAGAAACGGGTGAAATGCTAAATTGACTGGACAACAACTATGTTTCCTTGACATGTATGATTTTGTTCAGAAATCCAATCTATAAATATCTTTATTTCCTAATTAATCTACCTAGACTGACGATTGCTACACGTGTAATCGTGAAGTCAGAATTACTGATTCTCCACAACAACGAGACTTGTAGACTGGACCTAGTACCTCTGCGTTGCGCGGATAATTTTGCAAGAACGTTATTTAGAAGAGGCACCTTTGGAGATTATTTTTCTTTTTTTGGCACGTATACGCGATATATATGTTTTTGGTATATTTTTCATATTTTCCCTAGTTAGTAATATTATGTAGAAAATTATTAAACAGATTTAAAACAGATTTACTATTGCGTCCAAAGAGGATCTAATTGCCACTTTAACTCCAACCTTATAACAGTCTATGGCTAAGGTTGGAATTAGGGTTTCCTTAGAATTACGCCGTTTCGTACAAGAGGGCCCTAGAAGGGTTTCCTTACTTACGTCGTTTCGTTCAGGGGGGCCCTGGAAGGGTTTCCTTACTTACGCCGTTTCGTTCAGGGGGGCCATGGAAGGGTTTCCTTACTTACGTCGTTTCGTTCAGGAGGGCCCTGGAAGGGTTTCCTTACTTACGTCGTTTCGTTCAGGGGGGCCCTGGAAGGGTTTCCTTACTTACGTCGTTTCGTTCAGGAGGACCCTGGATGTTTCAAATTGTAACAGTCCTTCTTGGTAATCGAATTCCTGTTTGAGAACATATAACCAGTAATTAAGTGTTCTCCGGTATAGAAACACAGAATGTTATTTCAAAGGAACCCATCTTACCTCCCAACGCCCGCCAGCTCCCTCAGTTCAAACTATCTGCAAATATATGTATAAAGCGCGCGGATCTATTCCTAGATTATAGTTCGCAGGTGTCGAGCTGAAATTGATGCATGCGTTCTAACGTTTTCGGAAATGAACGTTTTCGAAGGGTGAAACTTTCAAATTGATATGGATTTTACACCAAGTAAGCAAGTAAATAAACACGTGTGGTCCTCGTATGTCAGTTCTGACGCAGGAATGAGTATGCGAAATTTCCAAACTTGAACATTATGGGAAATCCATTGCTAACGTTTTTATTCGTATTGATGATTCTTTAATAAACATCTAACGTGACGTGTGATATACCCAGGCTTTCATTAAGTCTTGATTTTCAAACATTAAAACTTGATCTCGGAATACAAAATTAATTAATATTGAACACCCCCACCTATTTTCAGACACCACTTGAAATCCTGTTCACAGAAACACAAACACACACACACACATGCACACACATACACACACGCACAACACACGCACACACACACACACACGCACTTTCTATCATATTATCTCTATATCTCTCTAGCTCTTTCTCACCCTTAGCCCTCTCACTTACCCCCCCCCCTCTCTCGCTCTCCCTCTCCCTCTCTCGAGATTTCTTTCTCTAACTTTATATCTATATAGCTTTTTTTCTTTCTTTCCTTCCCTCCTCTCTCCCACCTCTCTCTCCCCTTCCTACTCTCTCTCTCATTCCTTCCCTCTTTTCCCTTCCCTCCTTTCCTTCCCTCCTCTCTCTCCTTTCCTCATCTCGCCTTCTATATATATATATATATATATATATAT
>JAUTBT010043054.1:20000-30109 GCA_032361225.1 Lepetodrilus schrolli | reverse complement strand
ATGGAAACTTCCCACATATACACTAACAGATAGATGGAAACTTCCCACATATACACTAACAGATAGATGGAAACTTCTCACATATACACTAACAGATGGATGGAGACTTCCCACATATACACTAACAGATAGATGGAAACTTCCCATATATACACTAACAGATAGATGGAAACTTCCCACATATACACTAACAGTTTAATAAAGTGAACACGTCTTTATTGTGTATTTTCTATATCGTTAGTTATTTCGTTATAAGGCCTGTACGCTTCATGAAAGGGATGTATCGTAGTTATATCGATCGTAACGTAGGCCTACGCAATGAATCGGGCTCAGATTAAGATCTCTAAGATATATATCTAACTTCTGATTGACGTTTGAAGCAGTAATCTTGGTGTTTGTCAACAAGAAGCATGTAATGTCCATGTCTTGTTAAATGACCAAGTAATGAAATGCATGTTCAAGATAAATATTCGAGATTGACAAACCGTGGTAACCAGTGCAGTAGCGGACGTGGTATTTTGTAATACCTGTGTACGGTGCCCGACTCGAGTTATGGATCACTTGTTCAACTTAGTTTATCACTGACAATCTCTGCATGTTTCGGGTCTAGGGTTTACACGGTGCAAGCTAAGGTCTATGCAATGTGCCAGTAAGTAAGTGACACCCAATTCCACAGCAAATTCCACAGCAAATTCCACAGCATTATGTATAGCGATACCACGTCGATGTGTTACTTGTGGTATGAAAATCCGAACAGAGATCCGTAATATCTATGTTACGGTAAGACTTACAAGCCAGGGCTGGTCCAGATATACCAAGACTGATAACTGTGAGATAGGCAGAAAGCCATCACATTACTTCATGTGGATATGATATCGTACTGGATCACGCTCCACGGAACGATCGTAGCGCTACGTGACTTCTAACTCCGATACTTTAGCATAATTACGACTCTCGTAGCGCTACGATCGTTCTGTGGAACCAGGGCATGGATGGGAGGTGGTGGGATTTACTTCTTTGACAGTCGCCTTCCAGCTTAGCTGATTTCGGCAGACTGGTCCCTCCTTGGGACGCATGTGTCTCACAGCATGGAGTTGGAGAGCGTTGGATGGGAACCCTGAGTATTAAAATATAGAGTCAGATACTACACACTACGTGCATTGTGTATACCCTGTGCGGATGAACCGTGATACTGTTACGTAATGTCACCACCCATACAACCCCCACACACCGCCAATGAGTACAGATTGTGAACCTTTGGTAATTTATACGATCCGTGTTAAAGTGTCTGGTGGTTGATTTGCAATGATAATTACTTGTTACGCACTCTCGAGGCACTCTAGCCTTGGTGATCGTATTAGCAGATTAGACTCTAATGTCACGTGCAATTAGGTTAGTCCAATAACCAATGCCACGACATCATGACACCTTGAATTATTGGGTACGTATTTGCACCAAAGTTACGGTATCAAAATATATTCAACGGAATGTCTAAACATCTAGAACAAAAAACCCGATAATTTTGGTTGAAGATATAAAAATATACATACGGTACACATACAACTGTAGCATCTTATGTATTGCATCTGTTAAATAAATAGGAAATTTGTAAAAAATATTATAAAGAACAACGAACGTTCGTCGATAATAGTTTTCACATTGCAAACAAAGGATAAAGATATTGATCTATTTCCATTTACATGACATTGTGAGTGGTCGAAGATTAAATGGACATTGATCTTGAAATGCAAAGCATCAAATCTGAAATCGCTACACAAAAGTTATGGTATGAACAATGGCTATTTTGTGAAACATATAACTCTTGGTACTGATCAAACGAAGAGTTGGTCAGAACTGGGGAAATCTGTTTGCTTTAGATTTTATCCGGCACTTTAATTGAAGTAAACCTTCAGAAGGCAATGCGGGGGTAAAGACAGACTTAATAGCAGTCCGACATCTGAGAGCGGAAGTACACCATCCTGAGATACATCTGATGTTCCCCGTTGACTACATCTACTTTTGATATTGGTATGGTCAGGGTAAGGCCAGGGGGAAGACCTATTTGCCACAGCACACTGACACCGCTACTGGGCCTGTGGAGTCTCAGTGAAGACGACATCGTAAAGTGAGGTTCTACACCTCCAGGAAGTGGTCCACTCTTAATGAGATTGCCATGTATAAAGAGGGGAGTGATGATGTCCGTGCAGTGGGGGTCATGACGAAGACAAGTATTGGAATGTACTGGGAATAGTTATCAACTTAAATATATAAATTGTATATTATATATCAGCCTTATCAATCTTGTTCCCAAACCATATACCCTATACTTTCATTAGGATAGCTGAAAGGAATCTATTTTACGTGTACAACATGAATGCATCGGTGTATGTGTGTGGACGCAAGCGTGCGCGTGTATGCAACAGCCATACGTATACCGGTATTTGTTAAATTTCATCAGAAACCATATCTCAATGCTCATTCGATAAAATAATATGAATAATGTCAATGTTCTTGCAATGTTTCGTAAACTGCTATCTGTACCAGTGCTTTATCTTGTCATTCGTACCTAGTAGGTAGACAACGCTTGCCACGAGCTGTTGAGTGATTTCTACAAAATTAAAACAATAACCATTCGAACACACAGACCATGAGGGATGGAAGCCTGACCGTAACATCAACACCGAACAGCTCGTATGATGTCAATTATGTTCATTAACATCTGTTGCAGATACTGATAATGAAGTACGTCAACCAAACATCCCTGGTCGTGTGTCTGGAACCACGAGCAATGAGCTGGAACACACATCCTCTGGCTGATCATGTTCTTATAGTAGAACCATTTGCCAGACACTGCCTGGCCGAGTCAGATTCGTACCTCAGTACACCGTGATAATATTATTATTATTTTAATATTAATATACACTTGCTGATGTGCCTCCTTCTATTAGGATGAGTGTTTGTGTTACAACCAGTATAATGACTATGATACAAGTGTCACGTGACACCGCAGTGTTGAAGTCATTATATTTGTCAAAGCTATGCTGATATTATTATATTATTTAACTGCTTTACCCTCGCAATTTCGATCTTTATTAAAGCAAGGTATATTATGAGGGTAATATATGTTGTACAGTTTATGTAATTATATGTTAGATGATTGTTGTAATTGAATTCAGCTGTTCATTTTTTATCCATGGAATGAATACACACTTATTAGAGAGAGTTACCTGATAGGTAGCTAGTCTGGATTCTGTATCTGCGTTTTATGGTGTCATACCTCAATTTCATACAATATTACAAACAGTATTCGCATTACTATTATTAATTCGTTGTATACATTCGTGACCTTTCTTGTTTGTGTCCTCTCGAATTCTATTTCTAAAAGGACGCGTGTTCTGTATGGTTCTCTAAATTATGGTGGCGTATTCTCTTTATGTTTCCAGAACTCATATTCCATCCACACATTGAGTTTATTCGAAATGTTAGAATAATAATTTTATTAAAAACAAAATACATATTTAGTTTGATGTTAACAATTCATCGAGTATGCGTCCTACGTTTCTGTTGACAGCTGTTACACTATGTCACCATTATCTGACTTCTCTGCGTCGATGCCAATACAACCATGTCCACAGATCATACAGATCGTATCTGCTTCATTGCGAAAATAATGGATGCTCCTGGACTCTGACGGGGCTTTTAGAACTGACTAGTTCAACCGGAAGTAATGATATTTACAAATGGCGTCAAAGACCTAACAAGGCCAGAGATATATGAGGGGGATGTTTTTTTAACTTAAGGGTCCATTGTTTCTCCCGATGTAACACGTTGCATTTCTACATGACTTATGCTCAGCATAAACAGTAATTATCACGCTTAATCTTAATTAATTACGCAGTAATTTTCACGCAACGTGATGATTTCTTATCTAAAGGGTACTAGTAGTCCATATTTAACCACTAATCAAAACATATTTCATATAACAGACTTGTTCGCATGGACTGTGTAACGGCCTTATATGGTGTAGTGCGTATGTCACATGTATATTCAATAAACGGATGAGAATAACCTAGTCTACCATATCTATTCCAGTGGATAATCAGCTTAAAATTTTATGTAAACTGATAATTTCACTTAATATATGTAGATACATTTAATCCATATAAGGTATTATATTATGCAAACTATCAAAGCACGAGTCATCTAGTATTATCTTTCCCGGAGAAACCGTCGGATATTACATAAAAACAGAAAACATGTTGTTCCTACAGTTATCAATCGCAACTAATTTGTATAAATCGTCAGCATAATGGTTCTTCCATTCATGTTCAATTCATGCTGCCGATTTATACACAACTGAAGATATCACGTTACATTTCATGGTATTTGTAATTGCCTTTGACAACGTCTCGCGTGGCACCGATACAGCGTTTAGCGCAGAAGAACCCCACAACGGGAGACACCTTCGTCTTCTCCTCTGCGGGGTATCGTTTTGATATCAAATTGCAACCTGCAAGAAGTTCAGAGTTCTCCTTGTGTGAGTTACGTCTAGATTCTATCACCAGGGTTTCAATGGAAACAGGCTCCTTTGGAAACTCCTCCGGGTCTCTGTTCAACCTCAAAGTCAGCATCAGTTATTCCCTCCTCACGATAAGACAAGGACGTGTGTCTGCGGAGGAGAAGACGCTCAGCTGCTGAGATAATAGACGAGGTTCGAGCAAACCGACGAAGGAGCCCCGTACGAGCAATCTTGTTTAGCGGAAACTGTATCTTGGCTAATTGCAAATGACTGTTGTTACTGATAATAGAAAGGCGATGGACGCGTAGCATACACATTACGGATTTGGGTCTGAGTTATAAGCCCGTTCGCACACCATGTCTCTATAAATTTTCACCACTCGTCGGAAATGACGGGAGAAATTATCCAGAGAGGGTTATTTATTTTGCGATGGTTGTTGCGAATCTGACATATGGTTGAAAACTCCCCGAAACGACAATCCGCCCGAAATTCTATCATCAGTAGCGAGGAAGAACAAAACGCGCTATAATAAGTAGTCTCGCGAGAAATAATGATGGGATAGTCCGTCACGTGACGTGTCAAAAGCTGTAAGGACCAATGATGGATCACTCCCTCGAGCCTCGATATCGAATTGGTTTGCCATGGCGGGCTCATTGTGGTTCTAGAGGAGTCGGATAAAACTTGTACCCGATATTCCACTCACAGATGGACTGGAGACCGACACACAGAATCGGTCCAGGTGTAAAGAAAAGACAGCTCGCAAGCGTTTATTAATGAAATATAGCCAAGCTGTCAGAGCACGTCAACGTGACATCACGAGAACAAAGGACGTGACGTGCGAGATGTCAGCGCGATCCGACGAGATGTGTTGTGCCTTTTGACTGTAGGGGGGCACTTTCATTGGTACAATAGGGTGGTGTCGCTACTGCTCTTTTAGAACTAAGATTAAGACAGATATTTGGCGATGATAGTGTAATGTTGCACCAGCCATTCTGTTTAGCTGTTTTTAAAACTCGGTGATTACGTATAATGTATCCATACCTGACAATGAAGGCTGTTTTTTAATTTGTATGACTAATATATTAGAATCCAATTATTAGTGATGTCATTCACAATGACTTAACCACCTGATATTAATCATCATTTATGACATTTCAATGACCGCGTCCAGAGAATTCTTTAGCGATTAAATTACGTTGACATTTGCCATGCTCGCTATATAGGATGCATGCTATTATTGAACTGTAATATTTTCATAAGCTAACTATAATATACTAGTATTATAAGACAACTGTAATGCAACTATACTTCTTTCTAATATTTAATACATACAATGCAATGTATAACACGTGTATCTATTCACGAATACCAATCCAAACAATGAACGAGGCCTTCATCTCAGTATAGATGACAACTATTACTATTTGTGTAACATTTGGTAAACATTAGCGCAATATGTAGTATAATACAAGAACATTCGTATTAATAAATGTCAAAATGCTAAATATTCATAATAACCTATAGCTATTATGATCAGACTGTGTGTAGGTTCCAGTTAGAATCTCCAACTGGTCTGGTAATCTTCGCCATAGGCTATAATTACCTACAATGCAATCATTGTATTACATTGTAAGCAAATATTTGTACAAATACTATTTCAATAACATAATCAAACAGAATAAGCATCATGCTACACACTAGCTCAGTCTTTAATATTATTTCAAATATAAAACGATTAAAAACTCGCCAGAACTATATTTGTCCAGCTGTAATAGCATAGCATTATAACATGTAGCGTCGTTCTCACAACAAATACTACAATGCAGTACAGTGTGTGCTACTGCTATAGCTTTGGTAGTATCAGATTTATTGAATAGCATTTCATAGAGGACGATACAACTATATACACTGTGGTTACACTGATGTACAAAAAATGATCATACTGACAAAACACTATGTCTCGGAGCAATTGACAACCATTGTCCCAGAAGACCATAAAGGTACACCAATGTAAGTAGAATGACCCAGGACATTCACATATGATGTAATGATGGCCACGGAACATGCACTGATCTAAGATGGATTGCCCACAACATGACCATATCTAAGAAGGATGGCTTATAACACATAGCGATCTCAGAAGGAAGACCCAGAACATACACAGATCTACGAAGATGACCGAGAACATACTGCGGTCTAAGAAGGAAGACCCAGGCTCAGATTTCTCGAAACAAAGTTGAATTTGAGATTTTCTTCAGCTGACTCTGAGATTTCTCCCATTGACTCAGTGCTGTAAAAACTCAAACCAAGCTGATATTTTACTCAAGTTACAGCACTGAGTCAATGGGGGAAATCTCAGCTGAGCAAAATCTCACTCGTTTGTTTCCAGAAATCGGGACCAGAACATACAGAGATCTCGGAAGATGCCCGAGAACATACAGAGATCTATGAACATGATGGTTCAGTACGTTAACTGATATTCTAAGAATAACTTAGTACACATACTGGGTCATGATTCAACGCCCACCACACCACACAGACAAGATTAGAACAACCAATACAGCCAACATTACATCATACATCAATACAATAGATCTAGATCAAATTGCTAAAACAGTTCAACAAGTTAAAGTTTGATCAACTACCGCTAAAAGTTAGCAAAACCCATTAAAGTCACACCCACCGAGCGATCATCAAGAGAATGCAGTGAAATCGTTGCAGTTCATATCTCACAAAATCGACACCAGTCGACGGATACATTGTCTGTCCTACCAAAAACTAGGCCATAAATTGTGATTTATGGTCCTGCTCCGCTGCCAAGGCATTGTGGCCATTCCTTGCTCAATTGCCAATATTGGGCGGGTTATCGGAAGTCAGCAGCGTTTAGCCGCATAAAAGCGCTACGTTCACTATATCCCTACGCGCAAGTGGAATCAAAAGGTCGTTACAGATCCCTAATGCCCGCTCTTTTATAGTCCTTTGGAGCGTGCGGGGTGAGGTAACATTTCACCTAAGATGAGACACACAATTTTATGATAACGTTGACACCAAAGTTCACCTGAGCAGCATGCAAATGGCTTAGAGTGTTCACTTTTAAACTGCCTTTGGGTTTAAAGAACTTTTCAAAATAAGCATACGTCCATAAACCCTTTGCATATGTGTCGTAAACGTCTAGACTCACAAATATTATTGCACATGTTGCATAAGTAAACGTTTTCATGATACAGAAAATCCAATAGTACACGAAGGAATGCATATTTTTATTGTACATATTCCTCACCAGGTTGTTTCTCCAATATAGATAATACACAGTGCAGAATTTCATGTGACGTAAAAGTATAAATATTACTAATGATTATCGTCAAATATTGATTACTTACGATATTATGAATACAATTTATGAGAGAGAATATGAGAGAATAATGTTTATTAAGGTGTCATGTGATGAATATAAATGCAATAGTTACAAACAATGATAACACAATTTTTTTTAATTAACCACCCGGCCACTTGAGGCCTATAAGACACCAATACATACAGATATATACATGTAAACGAAATGTGTAATCCATCATAGATAACAAATGACGAGTTCTTGCCTGCTATATGGACGTCGTACTTTCCAGGGAAAAGATTGTGCATCAAAGCGTGAACTATTGGTTGTATTAACATGAATTAAATACGCAATGTACTGGTACGTTAAGCCTATATAGGCCATTAAAACAGGAGGCATTCAGAACACAATCACAGTTTTACACATAGCACCCAAAGTGATCAAATAGTAATTATTGAAGGCTTTGTTTGAGAAGAGGTGAACGAAATCCGCGTGAACGCAATTTCCCGGCGGGAGAGGTGTAATGTTGTTGCTGACGAATACGAACAGTGGGGGTAGATACGGCATGAGCAGTTCAGAGGCATTATTTGCAAGGTTTAAAAAGAAGCGGGCAAAGGACACATCCTTGTTGAAAGCCTACTGCAAAGTTGAAAGGCACGGTGCGAGATAAACATGATTTACTTTGCGACTTACAGTTGTCTTGTAAAGATATATATGTACACATTTTGTTGTTGTAATTTTAGCATATAGATATAGACATAGACAGAGAGACACAGATAGATACAGACAGACAAACAAACAAACAGACAGCCAGGCAGACAACAAGCAGGCAGACAGGCTAACAGAGAACTGAGAAAGACGGGCATCCATATCTTTGCTATACAAATAATATTTATAATAGTTAATGATGATCTCACTGTCTGTTTTCGGTATTTGCTTTAAAATGCATGTATGCATACCGTTACAAAATACGTTATCATATCATTTCTAAAACTTACAGAATTTCTGCATAATTGCAGGTGCAAGTTAAAGAACATTATTTACGTTGGAAAAGCATTTCAAGGTTGCGCGTTCATACAGCAGACGCCAACGTGACGCTGCAAACTTCAAAAACAATTTGAAATAAAACATGCTGTTTTATTATAATCATTATTGTTTTCCGATGTTTCATCATTGTATAATTGACGCTTTACACCTTTAGTGGGATGCAATGAACCAGGCAAAGGATGGATTAAATCCGATAGAAAAATACCACGTGTCTCCTTCTGGTAAAGTTTATGACAATCTCTTGGGGTCATAACCCTGACTAAACGTGAATGAAAGTTCTACAAAATCTAGACAATGAGTCCGTTACGAGGAAACAAGGTCACTGCTGTGATATTAAGCGTCCATGGGCTGTGTGAAATTGCCGACAAGATTTTATCCAGAATTTATTAACCATAAATATCGTTTTGTTGTTGAGAATTAGAGACATGATTCTACTCGAGGTTACAACTGTGTATACCACCTTTGCCATGTGAAGTTAATAATTTATGGATAGCATAGATACTGATTTCATATGTTCCTGCACACCATTATACAGTGTTAGTTACGAGAAACCTGTGTTTCATCTCCGATTATGTAATAAATAATACAATTGTCTATATATCAGTTTATCCGGAATTTATTAATCATAAATATAATTTTGCTGTTGAGAATAAAAGATATGATTCTACTCGAGTCGAGGTTACAATCAGGATGACATAATGTCCAGCAATTATTAAAGAATTTTTAAAAAAGAAGATTTTGAAGACAAATCTAGCTAATCCTCTATGAACACATTCTTGTTCACTGAATTGTATTGACAACTTTAGGTATGCTTCTGTCAAATATTATTTTATCAATGATGTCATGTTGGCCGTGTACTGAAGTAACACTTTTATGCAGATAGCCAAGTACAGAAAGTTGATTATTCCATGGTGTATCGTTAATGATTGAAACCCACACTAGTAATGACATGACATACG
This sequence comes from Lepetodrilus schrolli, assembly GCA_032361225.1. Taxonomy (NCBI): domain Eukaryota; kingdom Metazoa; phylum Mollusca; class Gastropoda; order Lepetellida; family Lepetodrilidae; genus Lepetodrilus; species Lepetodrilus schrolli. Next base: position 20,250 of record JAUTBT010043054.1, on the reverse strand, counting down.
TATATTGAATTTAGTATACATAGAGAGGTAGAACAGCGTCGTGAGTAATGTATTTATTAATAGTGCTGGGTGACCCGCAGTTGAAGAATAAGTACTTATTCCCATGTCCCTGATGACTACTTGCTAGGCGACCTCTTACAGAGATGCTGGTTCTGTGCACTGTCTCACGAATCCGTTTGCCAGTTATGAACTGAACATGCTAATTTGCCTTATCAAAATCGCATAAATAATTTAGCAAGAGTATGCGTTA
>JAUTBT010043054.1:0-15000 GCA_032361225.1 Lepetodrilus schrolli | reverse complement strand
AAAATATATTCATATATAATGTCACGTTGAATAAAGGAAGGAAAACCATGACACCGATATTTTTCTGTGGTAAAGAGAAATCCGTGAACATGTTAACACGACTGTGTTCTCAAATAGTTTATTTTACCACATAACACTATGCTACGATATTATTAAATAAATATAGTAAGTAAACCATATGTTTAATATAAAAGCAACTAGTATACTGGTGTACGTGTAAAAAATGGAATGACATAATATATATATTGACATAATGACATTATATTATTTAATATATGACAATACAGCGTATCATAGTCCAACTATTATATAGTATAATATAAATGTACAAACACTAATCACTTAACTGTAGATTTAACTGTAGAAACGATCGTCCTTTATTCAAAACTATTTTATTATTTATGATATTTTATAAAATAACACCTGTACTCCGTATAGCACGTATTGATTAAAACAAATATTAAAATTAAACGCGTGGCTAAGCACATCAGTAAAATTGACAAGAAATATGACAACGATCATTCAATATTAATGATGAAGAGAACATGTGCATTAAATCTTGTTTTGTGCATGTATACGTTTGGTATGTTGATGTCTATATGCAGTGACTTCATTGCTGCACTGACTGTCCGTCCGTCAGTCAGTGGAGATGGACGATCAATATCTGGCCTTGACCAATCTAAATTCTAGACACGTCAGATCAACATTTGGTTAATCAATATGATCTTTTGTTTTGATTGAAGCGATCGACCACAGAGCCTGCGTTGCCAATAAAGTTCAACATTGCTCATTAAGTAGGACTATGGTTGAAGAAAATGCATGAACTATCTTGTTTCAAATAGAATATTTCCCCGTTAACTGAATACTTTAACTGAATAATTTACACGGGTAGTTCTTGAAGGCGACACGAATTTATGGCATTGCTTCGCATGGTTTGTTAATATTAAAGAATTTATCTCTGAAATTTCAGACGTTAGCTTAAGGCTCAGAAGGGAATATATAGAAATATATAATTTATAATTTACTGCTTTCCCATGGGATATGTTTTATATGTTAACAATCTAACTTTTAAAACTTGCTTTGTTTTCTCATTCAAACAAACAATTTACAATGGTATCATTAGGTACAGAAACAATTTTTAGATTTGAACTTTTAGGTTGTCAATTGCCGACCAATGTTTGCCTGGAAGCCATGGATTACATTGAGAAGACGTGTATTTTCTGGTTGTGCTATTATTCTACACATTACATGTTACCCTAAACGACAGACATAGCTTAAAGGCTATCTACGTTTCACATTTCACCTACCACAGTAAAGCATACGATATTTATATTACACAAGCACGCAAGCACGCATACACGTACATACAATTATATATATATATTCGCATTATTCAATTGTTTATATCGTAATACCATTACATTTACATTCATGCATCTACTTTATCATTGTATATTTATCAAAAGAATAAAGAATCATCATTGACAGATATATAATAGACACTTTCTGAGCATTACAACTATGTTTAAGGATACTCCTATGTTTAAGGATACATTATCTTAGATAATTATTATTTTGATAGTCATCTACAATCTACTTCGTAGATTGGGAAAATTTCAGATATATATCGAAATCATTTTAAAATGAAGACTATTGATAACTAAACTTTATGCTGGAGATTTGTTATGTAATTTATTTGTTATTTGTTACAATGTGCGCATGATACTTTTATCAAACTGATTTATGCTTATGTTTTGCATACCGCGTTTGTTATGGTTATTCCCCCCGCCCTACATAATGTGCACTTACACATTGTGGTAATGAGACTATATTATTACAAGCACATCTCAGTGTTTCAACACTCTAGTGGTATTTAGACACTGATACTGGTTTTATGTTAGTACCTGTTCAATCATACTCTACTGACATCAGCAATTGTTTAAACCTAGCGTTTACATGAAAGATTCGTTGCCAGAATATATGTGTCAAGAAGTAGACAGCCGTTGCCGCGGGAGAGTATATTATTATTAAAAGGAATAAGCTCCCGCACAAGTCTTGGGATAATACTGTTGTTGATACTGTACATCGAATATAATGAGGACAGACAAAAACAAAAATAATTTCATGCTTCGAAAAGAACACACTAAAATACGTTCTAGATCTACAGTATGCTATGTTGTAAGATAGAGATGATTTACGGTTTAATAATATCACCAATTATGAAAGAAAATCAATAATGTTAACGAACGCTTCATTCTCACGTCCTACGAAGCCACGCCATACATCATAGCTGCACTGATATGTCAGTAATTTCTGCAAATCGTTACATTTGAAAATGACAAATCTTCTGAAGCATTTCAAACGACGCAGCACAGCGGTGTGGTTCCCGCTACGTCAGGCCGATATATTTGTCAATTTCCTCTGCCAAAAAGCCAAGAGAGGCCACGGCACGAAGTAACAGGCTTATTGAAGATGAAATATTGGGTTCATCCGCCTCCTCCGAGGATCCTTCTAAAATATCTCCGATGGGACCCAGCTAAATCGCGATCCTTTATCGTTCCCTAATTTAGAAGTGCATAAGGGAACTCGCCGGGCTAATTAGGACCGTCGGCTTTCTGTTCTGATGTATGGCTTATTAGAAGATGAGGCCATCGCTCGATTTCAACAGAGATGAAGATTTATTTCAATTTTTTTTTATCAGATATTGTGCACGATATTCTCTGACAGTTTATGAGAGAAAAGGCCGCGAAGGTTGCCGGTACCTAAGAGGGTTCGCTTCTCGATTTCAGACCCATATCGAAGCTATCAGAGAACGTCATTGCTGCCATGTAGAAAAGATCACAGGTTTGGTCCCGTGTCAGGGTAAACCTGTGGTACTGTCAATAATTTTAAAAACTGTCAATCGCAAACATGTCCATATCAAGCAAGGAGTGTATATTAGGATTCAAGTCCACTACTGAACTGACATATTTGACAAGTTATAAAATAAGTGTCCTAAACGTTGATGGAGAAAACGGGCTTATGATTCGATACAGTCAGATAAAACCTTCGTACTGTTACAGAATGTGCTGTGGACAACCAGTATGATCATAAAAGGATACTAAAATCATGTAGATATAAGCCAGTGAATAGCATTGGAATGACGAGTGGGCTAGTGAGTGAATAGTTGCTTAAAGCAGCTACTAGTCCAAGCTTTAACCCATGCGCGTCTGTGAAACATTTGACAATGAAACAAAAGTTAAGTTTAATTTAACAGCAGAATGAAAAACAATTTGGCCCTGTTGTCAAAGACATGTACCAATAGACAATATATTGATTGAAATTTGAACCAGTGACAAATTCATTTTACGACACTAGTACATGCAAAGTTAACATTTCCCGGAGAGTGAGGGAAATTATTACCTTGGATGCACGAGTGTCGTAAAATCAATTTGACACTTTATGAGTGTTATATGTCTTTATGTTATAGCGATTTAACAGGGATTGCCCATTAACTCGCCTATGCTGCAGTAAAGCATTGATGACAGCTATGGATGACTACAATACATTTCAATACGTAATAAACAAAACACAATTGGGATTAGAAATTCAACATCCACTCTAATTCGTGTTATATTTTGCAAGCAGTGATGCCATATTTACTTTGGTAGACACATTTATAATGTCACAAGACGATAATGTATTGGCGTGAAATAGGCATGGTAGGTATGTATGTAGGTAGGTAGGTATGCAATGGATATGTATCACATGGTAACATGGCTATCGAAAGACTGGACGCAAACTGAAGTCAGCTTATAAATAATCATACTGACTGTTAAAAATAATCAAACAGGCGTATCCTAATTTCGCAACATGACAGTCATTGTGTTTGACCGCATGATTGACAGGCTCCAATAAATCATTTAATTAACTATATTATTTCCATTTAAACACTGAAGGTTTGTAGTAAATTCGTAGTACTATGTTATGAATGAAATCGCCGTGGGAAACTTGAAGTGGAGACCTCGTAACGATCTAACAAAATTGCCCCATGTATTATGCAGAGAACATACAAATGTTATATTTGTCTTTATTCATGTCTTATCCTTCACGAAATGGTGATAACTATCCATGTTTAACTGACGTGTATGGACTAGCAGGTAATAGAAACAACACCTATTGTATAAATAATGTGTAGCTTTACAAAGGAGCTGAAACAACATATTAATCTATTATTCTATTTTGTTAATTCTATTAAAAATACGAGTACATGAATATCCCGAAAGAAATAAACACACCGGTGAATGTTTTCCATCCGTATTCTAATCATATTTCTACCGATGATTATGATAACCGGACCGGACCATTCCTTGCACCATTTTCACCATTTCTTGATGTTAGGTAGGAAGCCAAACGAGACGGATGAGTTTGCTCTCAAGATGTAGTGTCGTCTGACAGAACACTTTATGTATTGATAGACCAGTCTCGTAGAAACGCGTAAGAATGCAAGATAAAGCATACCTTTCCATTCATCGTAGTGCTCATATTTAAGCAATAGTTTTGTCATTAACCAATTAAGAACACCACGTGGTTATTTCGTGATATGCAAATGTGTGATACTTTTGTGTAGTGATTAATTATCTGAAATATAATTGTCTCAATTCTGGACTGGTCTTCTGTCAAACATTTCAGACAGTTAAACGACACAATTACCCATGGGTTTAAACGTGTCAAGCAACGTTCCTCTTGTGATCCGATGATTCATAAAGGAGACCAATAATGCATCTTCTTTTGACATGATAGTCAGCTTGCGTGGAAGCAACGTGCGACATGATATTCTGTTAAATGTGAATTGAACCCTCCAATTACCATCCATGAGAAAATGTATGATAACTTTTTAATACATAGCTTATAAATAAATATGTACGGAAATACCAGAACCATTACTTTGTCATCAAGCTATCGCATGTACGTTGATAATATTCCCGAACCATGCTCAATGAGATAACTGCAAGAATGGCATTTCAAGGAATTGTATAGCAATTCTGAATAAATTTCAAAACAAAAACACTTCAAAAAGACTTCTTTAAAGATTAAAATCAGCTTTACATAATGCTCAATATATACACAGCGGTATAATCTACTTCAATCTAAACAGTTATCTTTTAAATTAGATGCGTCCATGACCTACAGAAAGGTCAAGGTTACGCAATGTCTGAGGTCACTGATAGCTGTCAATTTGTCGGGTACAAGACAGTGAGTTAATTTACAGAGTCGCCCCTTGTCCTCCTAGATACTGGCTGCTCGAGACATCTTAATGAATTCGTTAGACCATATTTCCCGTGGATTATTTAGCAAGTCCAGATATATATTAGTGCAATGGTATCATATGGAACCAAACAATCCCCCGTCAATATGTTAGACTATTTGAATAAACTTGATCTCTGTTTCTCATGCTACATATCAATATGATTGCAACGAGTGGTCAGTACAATTAGCACACCGAGAGAGAGAGAGAGAGAGAGAGAGAGAGAGAGAGAGAGACAGAGAGAGACAGAGAGAGAGAGAGAGAGAGAGATTGACGGACGGTGTTAGATGAACAGGATGTGCTTGGCAGGTAGGTAGGTATAGGTATAGTATTCAAGACATAAACAAGAACATAACATGGTACATCGTGTGTACGTGTTCAGGGATTTAAACGTATAGTGTGAATCATTGTATATTACATGCATGTATACATTCTTCTCTAATTTATAATCCATCGACTGTGCGGTAAGGTAACGGTAGGAGTATGGCCCTCCTGGATATGGAGACCTTTGCCATGATGTTTCCATTAGATTTGCCAGTACAACCATTATGGAAAATGTCCTGTAGGTTTCTCGTTGGGGTTCCTTATTCCGGAAGTCCAACACCTTCTTTGCCGTAGTTAAAATATGAACAAAAATATGTCATGCAGTTCAGTCATCTTGTGGCACTTGTGAATGTGGTAAATGAAGTCTTGTCAGTGGACATCCTGCCCACGAGGCGCACGCATACCACGTGCTGCACGCACTCAGCACGCTTCTCCCATATGGATCCGTTTAAGTCGAGACCATGGAATGAACAAGACAGTCATTAGACGTCAAAGATGTTTCTTCATTTCACATAGAAGTTAAGAAGCTCAAGCATTGTGTGTGCCTTGCCTTCAGAAGACTCTTCGAGCTCAGTCGAGCTTATGATATCGATATGGCAATTATCAGAGATAATGTGATAGCAAATCAGGAAAGGTTATGTTTATAAAATCTCGATATCACATTCGGCTTTTGTTGTTGCAATTATTTCAAGAACGTCTTCGCAGATTTTCGATTTTTCCTGGCTCTTGTGACCTCCCTGGCTGCACAGACAGAAGCACACTCGCCTTCCTGTCAGGACCAATTTAGCCACGTATTTTTAGCTGTCACTGTGTCTCTTATTGGGTATAATTTCGCACACGTGCGCAGCGTCATTCCGACAATTTAGCCCTCGAATCATCGCCAAAGAAATTAATAAAATCAGCGAATCCGTTTTGGAACCATAAATACCCGGGACTAATATTTAGGCCTTACAGAGAGCTTCTGCACGCAGAGTGAAGATAATTGTGGTTAATGCGAGTTGGTTCTTCTCCCGAGACCTCGGCGCGGTGGTCCGGCGTGCGCGACGTCGTAATTAAAGGGATGCGTAAACGTGCGTGTCAACCGCAACGTCGACATCGGTGCTCTGCACGGGCGCTTACGCGTAGGTCTGGCGTTAAAATATTACCACGATTCAACAAATAACAACCCGTAGCGTGCACTTTTGTCGATGTGCGAGGAAAGAAAGACCTAGAAAAGACTAATTGAACGATTATATAGCTCTGAACTTGCCATGGTTGATTGCCAAGCTGTCGAAACCGGTGCAACATTGTGTTTATATGTGTTTGTATGACAAGAAAATGAGCACGTTTGTTTCTGTGCCATGTGAATATTCCAGCGTTCTGTCGTTATTCTCGCACCCAAGGCATCGGAAGGCTTAAACGGCGAAAGACAAAATATTAATATAAATATTGTATTGCAGAAATGTTATATACACATGATAGTACAACAGATGATACATAGTTCACAACATAAAATCACACAGTTAACGTCTACGTTTCGTGTCAATGTCTAATGCTACATGCGATTTTGATTGGCCCATGTAGTATAACCGCTGCCATGTAAAACTAGTTCAAATTGCAACGTAATTAGATTAATTAAGAATCAGTCAGTTATATTACCATTGTAATACGTAGTCTAGTATATCCGATGTTGTCATGAATAAGGTATACGAAAATATGGTCAGAAATATCCCTATCATGTTATTTCATGTGGAATAAAACCGAATTAGACTTGATCATAAACTGTTAGTACAACACAATACGTCGTAGCACACTTAAGAACCTTCATATGGCCATAGATGCAAGCAGCATAATATTAGTTTCATACTTTACGTCACATATCAACCGAACGCCATTAAAGAAACGGTACTCATATTCTATTAGTTATTCAATTAGCGGAATGTTATGTCACCAAATCCTGGATTACTGTCTAATCTGCGTTTTCATTCCTCTAGCTTCATCAGTCTAGTGTATCGACGGCAGTCAATTCGGGTTAAACAAAACCCACATGCCCAATTTACCTTCGTAAATATGAGTCAACTATTATTTTTGAATTGCAAAGAAAATACAATTTGCTATGGAAATCAAATTTGGACGAAAGAAATCAACATGGTTTGAAATCTGCTGAACCTGAAAGCATTTAATAAGGTCTTCCTTCTGGAATCACGCTGTGAACAGCATGGGAAACCCTGGTCTAGTAGCCTCAAGCAACGGTATCCCATGAGCGCTTGTCAATTTGGCCTCTTATCATCAAATGGGGAACAATTTAGCGTGGCACTAACCCAGTCTCAGAACCGACTACTTCGGCGTAGAGGGTCGGAGCGTTACCATGAGTATGCAAGCCATTTGCGCTCAAATTATGGCCAAATGAAATGCAGTTAGTGCCGGAATAGGTGGCACAACGTGACAGATGTGTGAACAACGTGACTAGGAGGTGTAAGGGAGGGGGAATTATGGGGGAAGTGGGGGGGTGGAGGCACATCGCCAGAAGAATATTGGACGGATGAATCTTGTTCAAGAATCAAAACCAAGAACGCGTTCCCATTAGTTCCTCATAGCTAACATATATTTCCCATTTTTCATGTTTTATGTTTACTCTGATGATCGTCGATATCTTCTCATAATTTATTTGACACTAATATTGTACGGGTCAACATGAAACGTAGTTTGACATATTTATCTATATTACACTTATGGTACTTGGTTGTTTAATAAAGTGAGCATAGCCGTGGGTTCCCAATTATCAGAGTCTTTGATTTCTAAATTAATTGAATGTGTTCAAGCCTGTAATGGCATATACACCTTCTCTGACACGTACTGTCAGAAATAATAATAACACCTTGTGAACAATTTATGACTAATACAATTATGCTTGGGACAGTAGGCTGTTAATAACTAACCATGAACAAAGTGGATGTAACAATTATTTTTGTTAGAAAACTCATTAATATGAGCTCATTCGTTCATTGGATATGTGGGTTTTTTTGTCCTTCTTCGCCATATGTCACCACCATGCCGCCACTTTCCACTGTATTGAACTTTCACGTGTATTAGAATTCAAAACCAAAACAAGCTTGATACAATCGCCATAAATCCATCTTCAACATGCACAATGCCATCATTCAGTTCAGTGAAATATCATATTGCTATTAGCAGTCATATAACAATAGCATGTACAGTAATTTCCCGATGGATGATGAATTATTTCCTTCAATGACAGAACAGCTGTGGCAATGAGCAAAGTGTCATATCATTGTCCTCTTGTAATTGACGCGACAATGCCATATATAGACATTTCACAGCTAATAATGGTATTATTCTCGTAAGCTAATACTGGCTCTTCTTCTAACATAACAGAGATAAAACGTTGACGGCCCCTCTGTGTGTGGTGTCCTAAACTAGACGTGATAATTGTTCATACAGAACCGTTTCTATAGAACAAGAGTGCCGCATACAGAATATGACTGAGGGTATTTCAATGTGATGGCACTGTAAAATGACACCACACCACGGCATAATAGCCATGTCTACTATAACAAAGACAATTTAGAAGAAGAAAACGTACGTGCTAATCAACAGACGGGCTGCATGTATAGTCCACCAAATTGTTTCACGAATGAGAAGGTAACGATGATGTTACTTGTACCAAATCAGCAAAGATACCAACAATAAATGGCCAACAATGAAAAGAAATCCAAAGAAAACAAAACTAGCATTCGAAATACGCTATGCTACTAGATGGACAGAATTTGAGTACTAGCTAGTTGTTAGCTTCTGAGTCCAAACACATTACAGGTAATGGATACTGGATAAATAATCGTGACTCTTATTAGACCCAGTACATACATGACTGATGGAGAGGAATGAGCACACGCCTTGGCTTCAAACAGCCAAACACCACTTAAATAGGAAGATAATAGCAATAGAAAATATGACTACATGGTTATGCCTACTAATCCATAGAAAACCGTGACGTCTTTTCAAATAGCTAACGGTTCTCAAAGAAAAAAGCAGGTATAACGTAGCTTTCGTCTTTTCTGTACGTAAGTCGGCCATTGTGTGTTTTACAAACACGCCCGCCTAGTATTTAGCAAAGTGTTTGTGTGCTATACGCTAATGTCATCCTCTTTATTATCAACGACTTTTATGTGCTGAGATTCGCAATGAATGAATGTCACAGAAGTCCAACCTTACGTTTCTTTCATAAGGCCACCTTTCTCACTCTGCCAATGCATTCACTCTTTCCCTGGTGCTTTTTAATTGGCTGTGAACGTTTGAAAGTAATTGCCAGTTATATGACCCATTGCCGTACTTTGTATCCCGTTCAACAAATATTCTCACACTCTAACACCTATATCAAATGTATAAATACATAGATCTGTAATGTACAAGCATGTATGTCTCAATGATTGTAGGACAATTCACGTGTCCTCATAACATTCTAATGTGATTTATTTCTAAATTAACAATATTTAATATTGCGTTAAAAATCCGTATGCTAGAATTAATTACAATTTTGTTTAGAATATTATGCTATGCTATTATATACAGTATTGAGGCTTTTGTTCATGTGGGTTTTTTCTTATCGTTTGAAGTATCATATGAAGCATTACACATGTGATGCACTCAGTGCGTACCCCACAAGGATGAATATTAAAACAAAGCTGTGGATTTAATTTACACTCCCCACTGTTACACGCTTCCACGCCACTACACAAATAAATATGCATTCTGAGCGCAGTTTATTATCCGCTGATTTTATTACGTCACACACCCATTTATGCATTTTATCACATATTTCAATTTGCAGGAGTATTAGTGCAGATCAGAAGCGCATTTTCCGACATGCTACGACTTCGCCATAGTAAATGTGTGACTTCACGAGTGATTTCGTGATTTCGACATTCTACGACTTCGTCATAGTAAAGGAGTGACTCCGTGATTTGAAAGTATCGATATCTACCGCACATCCTGACTGTCAACTCTGTCTTCAATAATAATATGCATTGCACCATGTTCCTGTTGAATGATGAGTTGGAACAACACAATTGAAAGTTACTCCAAAAACAGGTGCATTTACATGCAAGCAGCCATCGTATAATTAGTATGTGAACGAGCACTTGATGGAATCACAGATCACGTAAACGAACTCGTATTTAATATACTTCAGTCGTTATGGAATAAATTGGAATACACAATTGCTAGTCTTTAAACATATAATTTAGTAAATCTGATGATTATTAAGGAATGTTGTTGATGCAGTTTCTCTACGATGGACGTAGTACTGGTAGCCGTATAATGGTTGCATTACTGTTGCATAGTGAAAGAATAGAAGTATACTTTTAAATGCTGACGTAATTGTTTTATCATAAACTAGTTATCATATGCTAATTGAGATCTCTGCTGAGGCTAGGCAAGTGATACGGACGTAAAAACCTACCTAATTAAAACAAAAGAATCATGATAATAACTTTGCCGAAGTTTGTTGATTCAAGATGGCGGTAATCAATGCACAGTTATTAAATATGTGTTGTTCGTGAGACGTTAATAAATCCTGTAGCTAAATATTACAATAGTGTTTTATTCTCATTCTTACATAAAAGTTTCAATTTGTAAGATTCCGGATGTATTGTTGTCAATGTAAAAAAAAGTTAGGAGTAATTTAGTTGTCATGGTGACAAAACTGGGCAGGTCTTTCATAAGCGCGTCGATCACAAGGATGGGTATAAATGCAATTTCAGCTTCACATGTAGAACACATAAAAGTGTGTTTATGGGTATCCTCATAATGAAATTGCATTATATCTATCGTTAATATCACTTACAGGATATTTAATAACCCGAAAAAAAGTTAATATCCCGTAAATTCAACCAAAAGATTAAATTAGTTTCCATTTAACACAACAACTTTACTATATTGCTCGGTCAAGGAGACGAGGTTTTGTCCAAGCGCCTTCGAAAAGACATTTTCAATCTGAGAAGTGCTCCTTTCGGACGGGTAATCGCCCGTCGTCGTGAACTTCTGTTCTAATGTTGTGAGAGCTTCATGGTGTTCGGCCTGTGTTATGTACGATAATTAAAGAGACAAATCACCAGGGTACCCGACACCTCCAATATTCTACAGTTTCTATGTCCACACCCACATGGGATATTTGAAGAACGACTGCGCCTCAAATGTGTTACGGCACTCTAAACGCCTGAACCAGTTCAAAGACCCACGCTGTCCGTTAATCTAGTGTATCTAGGCAATAGGTAAGAGACAATTTGCCATCTAGAACCCTGCTACGTCGCTTTGGCTTTTTCATGGCCGATTTGGGCCGATACCCACTGGGATATGGCTTTAGTATTCTACATCACGAGACGGTATCCCGCGAAGTACCCAAGATCCTGTGACGGGATCTGAATGGTAGTCGTCGGTCCATAAAGAAGTTTTCATGCTTTAGTGGCTCGTAAAATCTGGGACTTGTGAGAAAAAAGACTCCAGTAATAAGACAAAAATATCAAGCGAATGCTAGACCCGACAGTCGCATCGCCGATGTCTCAAGATAGGGACGTGGTTTTGTCCTGGGGAAACCTGTCTCAACATGGGGTCTCGCACTCCGCTGGCTCTAGTCAATCAGAGCTCTGTAAGGACATTGTATCACCGTCGACATCAGAGCGGCAGTCAGGAGGCCCACCTACGTTACCATCACCTCTATTCATTACGCATAATACTTCCAGAAGTGATACTTGCTTCAAATTAGGCATTCACATCCACGTGAACTGCTTTCTGGTATTCCCAGAAGTACACGGTGTAACCGGAAGTTAGTTATCTCTCTTGACACCGTGTTGTTATTATCCAGACATTTATTGTTATCAAGTTCTTCATTAACTGTTTTTTAAGTATTTCTTGAATATTAGTTTACTGTTAAACAATAAAGTGTTCTTCAAAGCTTTCCACATATTATTATTATTATTATTATTATTATTATATTATTATTACTATTATATACATATTTAACCGCCATTTGTATTGCTTTTATTTGTCGAAATAATAGCAATAATATCCACATATCCGACGTATTCTGGTGAAAAATTGAAGGTGAGTTCGCCTGCATGTTATACAACCCTAGTGAAGCGTAACTTTGAAGTCAAGAGTACAGTACACACCATACATGTACTAGTATATTATAAAATAATGCCAAAATCACCTTGTAGTAATTAATTAATTATATATGTATTGCATTTATTAATTCAAACAAAAATTCTCTCTTGTAGGCTTCCTAATAGTCACTTCAATACAACTGTTTATATAGTGTTAAATAAAATATCATTAAAATGAACGTTTCAACACTGAACTTGTTTTCTGTTCCATAAATCAAGCTATATCCATCGGCTTCAGCCTAAAATGAATTTCACTAGAGAAATAAATCTTCTTCAGCCTAAACCAGACCGTGCCACGTGTGGCTGTCTTAATTTCATCAATGAAAATAAATGTTGTCCGACTCTATTCTTGAGGACTGTGAGCTGTACGTCTTCTGTTGTGTCAACAAGTCATTGACAGTTGCTGAGACGCTAAGTAGTATCGGTATAAACACCTGCCCATCAGTGAAACGACACCACTTTAACAATAGGCCCTGTATCAACACGATCCACAAATCTCTGCACCAAACGCAAGGACGCAGAAATGTTTAATACGAGAGCGTTCTTCCAGTGGGCAGTCATAGTATACTACCTACATAGAAATGTTTCACTGAGAAACTTACAAGGGTGCTTATTGAGCTGTTCAATGCCCGATCCATTTCTCCGGTGAAAGAACTCACTAGAGTCTAGCGGTTTACACAGATCTCTAAGTCAAGTTTTGATATGCTTAGTTTATTTCTATGCTTCATTGACCTTAATGGTAGTTAGGAGTTGCAGGGTGCGCTACTAGGTTCTTGTTTATTATTCAGTGTGGGAGGCTTTAATATAGCGATATATATGTTGTCCAGGTTATTTATTAAATTGGGTGATATACAAATTGTGTTTCACTTGGGATAATCATTTCAATTTAAGTGATACGAACGCTTAAAGCATTAGAGGATAGCATGCTATTACTATAATGTATATCCATAGTTCTTGAATCTAGTATATACATTAACTGATACAGAGAATTAATGCTTTATGAGACAAATACGTGTCAAATTATCTTGTAAGAGGAGAACAGGTGAAAATAGGATAACCCATATGCAGGTGCAATGTCCTTCTATACTTAAAACGTTATAGCCAGTGATGAGGGGTTCAATGTACATTCAGATGCGCTCTTCTTCGGGTATATTAAACAATTCAATGATAAACGTATAGATGGTTTTAAGAGCGAAAGATTTATGAAGCATACAGTTTTGGAGAGCTTTCTTTTCTCATTTATTAGCAGCGTGATGTAACTGACCTTGACATTTATATATACATAAACCGCCAAGTGTTGACGTCATACACAGATAGGAACAGGGATTTGGAAGTTAAGAAGTGTATTATTTACTAAATCTAATATGCATTATATAATGTTTCCGGTACATTTAATTCAGGACCACTTGTTCTTCTTTCATTAACTGAATCGAAGCGCTCAATACGATAGTACCTGTGTATGGATATGTTATTGAAGCATAGTAGCATTGCGTTGTTGTGTGAATCCATACTAAAACAAGCATGCCTGCGAACACATTCAGACAAAGCCAGGTTATCAGACAGACAGATGTTTGTTTTATTCGCATCAATCCCAGTTCATGATCGAGACATGTTATCACAGCATGCGACACACCTTTACCAGTAGGAGTAAAACAACATTTCATTTACATGTATACTATTTTACATTAGGAATGACATGAACTGCCAGACGCTTTAAATCAAAATTTAATCTAAGACTTCTTAAAAAGCGTGTTCAACAAACCGGGTTCTGTAAACATCCGCCAAATGAACGTACGTTTCTGTCGCATCACACTAGGATATTGCAACCGGTTGGTATAACTTGTCCTGTACGATCCATTCAGATATAACTGCGTTCATGCATATTCAGACTAAATTAATACACTGCAATTGTACGCACACACTAGGAATCAGATTCCTTGAAGCTCACAGTTGGGGTGATACAGCCATGAAATGTGACCAATAAGTAACGTGGTGTGAACGGATATATATATATTCTTATATTCAGCGGTCACACTGTGAAATATCGTTTTAAAGTCGGGTTGACATAAACGGAGAATAGCGGTAATGGCTCAGCTGAGGAAATATCTTGGAGTCAACCTGGCGTATGTAGGTCTATTCAGATCAACCTGTTTCTCTCTCTCTCTCTCTCTCTCTCTCTCTCTCTCGCTCTCTCGCTCTCTCTCTCTCTCTCTCTCTCTCTCTCTCTCT
>JAUTBT010043043.1:0-16955 GCA_032361225.1 Lepetodrilus schrolli | reverse complement strand
GTCTGTAGAGTGGCAATGCAGTTATCATCCTTGGTCTTGTCAGTACCAGCCGGTGCTCGCAGGTTTACTGCAACATAAACGCTACGGATGTTGCGGGTTTACTCCTGCCCTAAACTGACAAGTCGTGATAAAAGTGAAAGAATCTTGAAAGCGACTTAAAACCCCAATCAAAAAATATAAATAAAAATAATAAAAATTGATATGACAATTATTATTTGAGGCATAGTATACAGAGACCCAACAAGAACATTCAACTGTATATGTTACACCGCATTGGACATGTAATATGGTCAGAACCATCAAATTCGAACATGGTATGGTCTGGGGTGCGCTTTGTACCGTATTATATTTTGCAGTTTTAAGTTCATTTCAAAATTGACAAACTTTTCGAGGTCGGCCATATCAGAAACAAAATGGCTGATGGTTCGTAGCGACACATCCATCTAGATGACCACCAGACTTAGAAATGCACCATAGTACTCGTAGGAAAACAGCAAAAAATGTCCTCTCTAGGAAATCAACGGGGTCTGTCTGTCGCCAAAACCTTCGAGAAGAAGAAAGATCTCATAAGAACAAAGTCTTATCGGGGGTCTCCGCGTAAACCTACAAGAACACACACTTCCGGTTTTGGCGATATCATTCTGTGATTGCCTCTCGACAATGGTCTATCATCAGAAAAGTTGTTGTGTCGTTGTGAGGTCTTGTACGCTAATACAGCGAAAGAAAACACCGTCGGCGCGAAGAATATATGATTGAATTTTATGGCAATAATTGGTGTCAAGGTCAACCGGAAGTTGGGACAATAACCAATTTACTTCTCACGTGGACACTTACTTTTATAAACCCCAAGAAAGAAAACTGCGACTTCGGATGACAGATGGTAAGAATTTACAGGGGTTTATTTGGAGAGGAATTGTAATAGGAAACCTCACAAAGAAATTATATGTAATATTTAATAACAATAATAAATATACGAATCAGCAAGTTCGCTTGCCACGGAGTAGATTCAAATAGGTCGTTGCTGACATTAAAGAAGCTCTACGTATTCACCCCATATAACAATCCTTTGAGAATATTGCATTCATGGTACCCAAGGCCTTACACTTTCTATTTCGATTATTAATGACAAACAGTTTTAAAACATTAGGATTGAAGAAATACGTTAGGACACTTTAAGAACATTATCATAGAGTAGAGGGCGTGCGTTAGGATATGTTACTTATTCTGGGACCACCCCGTTGCTCAGAAGAGTTGTGCCTAGCTACATTGTTTAGGAACCCGCTACAGATGTAGGTATGATTACAAAAAACACTTTTATCGATACAATAGTTTTAGCTGACCATATTCTCAAGTATTCTAACGAAAAAAGTTTAGTGTTTCATGCAATGGACTTACACTTGTAGCGGGCCCGTCCTAAATCAATTGTAGCGATAACAGTTC
This sequence comes from Lepetodrilus schrolli, assembly GCA_032361225.1. Lineage (NCBI taxonomy): Eukaryota > Metazoa > Mollusca > Gastropoda > Lepetellida > Lepetodrilidae > Lepetodrilus > Lepetodrilus schrolli. Next base: position 15,515 of record JAUTBT010043043.1, on the reverse strand, counting down.
TGAGAACGGGGCCCTGAAATATAAATTATATACGCTCATGAATAGGGCTTATGATTGTTTTAAGTGACTTCTTATCGCTGCTTCGAGGTCGTGAAATCATTTTATGTAATATGCGTTCTGTTTGCTCTTTGAATACCAGCTCGTGAGAACTGGTTCTAGCTGCCTAGAGTGGCGGTGTTAGATATGGATGTCTGCAGGTGTAAACCCCTTACGGACGTAGGGAAGCCCGGACATCTGAAAACGATCCCATTCATAATTTTCTCTCCGGGGTATATAATTGCGCTGAATATTATAAACAAACATGGGCGTAGCATGGGGAACCATGTCGAGAATGTTCCCATTGGAAAGACATTCCTTATAATATATATCCCTCCTGCACCTCCTCCCCATCAACACCCCACCACCACCACCACCCCCACCCCACCACCACCACCATCATCCTCCATCTCATTCGCACGCCACACCCTCTAACAGATACTATAGCAAAGGGAGTACACAGGTTCAAGCTGTGATGCTACTCATTCGGTGCATGTTTCGGATGTTTCGTATTGCACAATTTACACCAACCCTCTATCTTAGAGGGCACGTGATTAGCACCACGTGCGAACGCGACTCCGTGGCAACTATTACCGCGGATTGGGCGCCACTTTTCGACGCTGCGTTTTGGGGAACATGTTGTTTCGAATCGAAATATGTGAAATACTACAACAATGGGACATTATGATCTCTAAAAAAAATATCTGGGAAAAAAAGCATATCGGTGAGATCTGGACAAAAAGACAGAAGCTTCTCCGGTCAAGTTCTGAAAACATTGGCATTGTTTGGGCGGACTGTGCATGTTGACGTTTCGAGGCAAATTACATCCATAATACGCTGTGTATATGTAGGAAGTATATCTAGGACACAGGCATATGGATACAATAGAAGTTTCCTCCTCGCACAGCAATTGGAACTGTTACAAGGTCGTAGTTATATTGTGTAGATAATCGGGGACGTATCCAACTTTAAGCCAATCACATCCCTGTAATTAAATTATCCTTTTTTCACGTTCGTTTGTACTACTTTAATAAACTACCGCAGTAAATAAAAAGTTCTAAACATATAGTCCCAACATACTACTAGTAGGTCTATATAATTACATTTTTAGCGATATTACAACTGTTTTGTGACCCAGCCATAATTCCTTAGCATAAACTATACTAATTATATTTTAGCAATGTAAAAAAAATAATATTTTTTTTGTTTGTTTTTTGTTTGTTTGTTTTGTTTTTAATACCCAGACATAAGTTCTGCTTCCTTAGATTAAACATTTGTCTATCTAATTGCACGCATAATTCAAATCTTACATAAGAACTATAAAAAAAAAAATATTCATTGAATACATCCCTGTCTATACGATAAACATTGTGTTAGGCTTGACGCCCCCCCCCCCCACCCTACCACATGCAACCCACCATTGAAAGTACATGTCCTACAGACTAGGTCATGTCCATTGCCATATGTTTAGGCCTACGTGTACTCTACGGTACTAGCCGTTTTGTTCGCACAAATAAATACTTTCTACAGTATGTATCCCAGAAGCAAATGGTCACCCTATGTGTAATGGTGTAACTACCAGGGGGCCCGGACATTACCATCATTTTCATAAAGGGTTGTCCCCAATGTGGGACAAATTTGTCTAAAATTTAGAAAATTGTCAACGTAAATCATTTAAGTCACGGGGGGGTTGGAAGGGTTCATTCAGACACGCCTGGTTCCTCGCTTCGGTTACGACTGATTCTTTCATTGGGCGGGCTTTACATTTTCCGTATAATTCTAGATTCGTCAACGTTGTTTTACATGTAACGTTATAACGTCGCCATAAACAGTGTTGTGGTAATGCGAGCACCAACGAGTAACACAGTAACATGCTAATATTATCCGTCATCGTGGCTTAACACATTTTACATAGTTTTGCCCATCTGAAATAAAACAATTGTCCAGCGTTGCCAATCTCACGTATACCATCGTCCATAGGCTTCGCATTGGTGGAATTGTTTTTCCTTTTTACCGTTATTATTTTGGAAAAATTGCCCATCCGAAAGCATCATCCAGATTTACCTAGGTTACAGTATCATCTACTCCCAGTCATTCGTTAACTTCTTTTTCGATATTCTTTTTCACAATTTTCAAATTTGCCACCAGCGTATTTGACTAGCAATAATTACCATCATGATATATTTTAGGATGTAGCATGTATATTTTACTTTTTAAATTGGGGTAGTTGTCAATTGTTTTGTCTCCTACTAACCCGTGTCCCCAAATCCATACTCAACAAACTTAATTAAGGACCAGTAGCCTTCTTGGACTTATAAATTTACCTTGATAGTATTCTAAGAACGAATAATTTCCAAACGTTTACAGGTTCCAGGTACAGTTCAAGAATTTGTAGATTGAATGAAGATATACATCTGGGGGCCTATTCTTGAAATGTTCGTACGATCTTCTTAGCCTAAGAACGTGCGTAACATTTTCATAGCCATACTATTCGAACGTTTGAGATTGTCATACGATCGTAAGAAGGTTTCGAGAATAGGCCCCCAAATTCCTTAAGCAGAGTTGGGAAATTTGGTAGAAAAATTCCGATCCGAAAATATCTTCCGGATATTTTAAATGTTGTTGAGTGTGTATCTGACTACACACTACCCCGTGTTACGCGACACCTCATGTTAGTCAAATCTATTACGATATGCTCTACTACCTCGTGTTATCCTATACCTCTTGTCCGTTAAATCTATTACGTTATACACTACCTCGTGTTACCCTACACCTCATGTCAGTCCGATATGTTACGCTATACACTACCTTGTGTTACCCTATACCTTTTGTCCGTCAAATTTATTACGTTATACACTACCTCGTCTTACCCTACACCTGATGTCCGTCCAATCTATTACGCTATACACGACCTCGCGTTACCTTCATCTCATGTCCGTCCAATCTACACTACTACCTCGTGTTACCCTACACCTCAAGTCCTTACGATCTATTCACACAATGCACCACCTCGTCTTACCCTATGCCTCATGTCCGTCAAATATATTCACGCTGTGTACAAGTTACCTTGTGTTACCCTATATTGAATGTCCGTCAAATGTAATTACGCTACCAATTCCTACTCCTGGTTTGTTTTATCTCGATAGCAATCACACGTTTCTCCAATACCATTGTAAATTCCTGGCCGTTTTTGGCTCGTGCCAACGCATTTGTTCATCAAATCCGGCCAACGATTACATTACAACATATCGCCCACAGGGACCATTTCCTATATTATCCTTCATGTCGGACTATAAAGATCATACAAGCACACGACACGGCCAGCTTTTCTCAATACCAGAGGGTGAGTAAGTGGGATGATGACCTTTGTATAAAACGTGTTGATAATGTTGTTTGGACTTAGAAATAGAATAATTTCCTAACGGCACTTCCGTAAGTAGAACCGTCTGGCAAACTACATCCGATAGTCGGAAAAACTACCGGGGTGTTTCAGTAGAAATATGCTTTTCTGGAACAGGCATACTTGTCTTTAATTTGAGGTAAAGGGGTGGTGGTACACTTGAACATCGATTTGATCTATTCCCCGGACCCGGAATCGGACCTGCGGTCTATTCCACAGACCCGGACCCAATTCCCGGCAATCTGGTTGGCGCACGTGGTTAGGGTTAGGGTTAAGAAAAATATTTTATTCAGATTTTGTGTCACATGAGACAATCAGATTGCCAGGAATTGGGTCCGTCCGGTGAATAGACGGCAAGTCCGGGTCCGGGTCGGGGTCCATGGAATAGATATCACCTAAACTGGACTGCTATTATGCGTGTATGATAGATAGTGCGTAAAGTTGCAGGTATCATGCAACATATTAAATCAAGATACATAAATAGCTCATTAATACCGTATTATGTAACATGAGCTATTTGAACATTATGCAAGTCATTTGATAATTATCCAAATTATTAATATTAATCGCTCTAGGTAGATCTACTATACTACTACTACTACTACTACTACTACTACTACTACTTCGTCACGTATGGGTGAAAGATTCCCGCTGTGATGTAAAACAATAATTCAGTCACTACTACTACTACTACTACTACTACTACTACTACTACTACTATAATAATAATAATAATAATAATAATAATAATAATAACAATAAGTAGATTTACATAGCGCAAGTGCTTCCATGCACCAGGACATGCTGGCAGCGATAGTTGGTAAAGCATTAATCCTTTTGTAGAGTGAACATGTCTTAAGCATAGTTTTAAAGGAGGGATACGTCAAACAGGCATGTTGTTCCATGGGACAGTATTTTCTCTCCATATCGAGTAGAACTATGGAACTGGCACAGTCAAGAGTTGCTTGTCCTCAGATCTAAATGATCTCGCCGGAACGAGTAAATCACATAGATACACTGGTGCAGTTCGGTTTATGCATTGACATAATTATTAGCATATAAAGTCAACTTATATTAATTCCGTTTCATAATACATGCATTAAGAATTATTTGAAAATTGTGTAACTGGAAGATTATCCCATAATTTTATAACTTTCTCAAAAGTTGTAATAATAAAAAATATATGAAATGACACTATTCTCAAATTCCTTTTAGAATTAAAATATTTTAGTAATGCCAATAGTCATTCAAATGTATAGTTCCGGATTTTCACTTTATCGAATAACGTTTCAAATATATCCATATTTTTTTCTTAGCAGTACAAGGACACCAGGTGGCGCTAGTCTGTTAAATATGCTCACTATTTCAACTCCCTTGTGTTTTCAGTTGACAACCACGTGTTCCCATCCGACGTGTCTGACGTCGGTTCAAAAGACCACTGATATTGTTTCGCACAGTTTACTGATGGAAACGGGAATATAACATGTGATATCAAACGAATACAAGCAATACAAGTTAATATTATTTTAGAAGCACACCGTGCTGGGTATCTTTACATCTCAACGTCAACGAAAACAAACATGGCCGTAGTTTGCGTTATCAAAGTGATTCGTTTTGTATCAACACTTATCATCGTGTATGGTTTCTCGCTTAATGGCTGTCAGATTTTCGAAATATGCGTGTGTTTTTTTAACTGTTATTTCCGCTCTTTTCCTGTTTTATTAGAATAATGTGCTTGTTTAAAATCGTCACCATCATGTCGACAAATGTGCACATACGCACAACTAACGTATGTCAGCAATTGAAATTCCACGTCGGAACAGTATGTGTGAAAGGTTGAAGGTGGTTCTAACTATATCGAAATGCGAGTCTTTTAATTCGAAAACGACATGTATTTACAAAGGACTGTCGCGTTTGTAGCTGAAATGAGGACTTGGATCTTTGATCGATGAAATGGAAACCAGAAACATACATTAGTTTCGACATGACCAGAGTATTCCAACAATTTGGCTTGACCTTCCATCAAACATAGAAACATTTCTGTCTCCAAATTTAGCTGATCACGTACAAGTGATCGTGTAACGTAACGCATATGTATTACACACGAGAATATAACATTAATGAAAACAATCAGGGAACATTATGTTTCAAGCAACATTTCAAGTTAGTGAGTGAAACAAAGGAAGAAATAACATAAAATGGATAAACAGAAAGAAAGGATGCGACAGATATAGAGCGTATAGAGATAGAGAACGTAGAAAGAGAGAGAGAGAGAGAGAGAGAGAGAGAGAGAGAGAGAGAGAGAGACCAGAGAGTGCGCAGAGAGAAAGAGAGAGAGCGCGCAGAGAGAAAGAGAGCGCAGAGAGATTGAGAGAGAGAGAGAGAAAGAGAGCGAAAGAGAGAGAGAGAGAGCGCAGAGAGATTGAGAGAGGGGAGAAAGAGAGCGCAGAGATTTAGAGAGAGAGATTGAGAGAGAGAGACCAGAGAGTGCGCAGAGAGAAAGAGAGAGCGCAGAGAGAGAGAGCGCAGAGAGAGAGAGCGCGCAGAGATTGAGAGAGAGAAAGAGAGCGAAAGAGAGAGAGCGCAGATATTGAGAGAGAGAGCGCAGAGATTGAGAGAGAGGGGAGAGAGAGAGCACAGAGATTGAGAGAGAGAGAGAGAGAGAGAGAGAGAGAGAGAGAGAGAGAGGAGAGATGTCGAGACAACGGTGGCAAATGCAGCTGCTTATTGGTCACTAGTGATCATCATTCTATTGAGTATACCGATACATTGTCCATCCTAGTTATTTACTAATCTATCATCACCCATAAGTAAAACGCAGTAAAGAATTGAGGAACTGAATTGCTAGTGCCAATTGGAACCTCCTGGGACTGCTGTGGAAACAATGGAATGAGTGGGTGCCTATATCGACTGCCGTTTCCCGCCAACAGACAATTCCATATGGTCGAGCGATGGGCGGACTCGTTGTTTTACCTCAGAATATCTCCTCTATTGACTCCAGAACTGGAATGTCAACACATACAGCCGTAAGACAATCAGGAAATGACTTTTGTTTTGGACGATCCTCTACAGTTGTTAACCCTCGCCATGCTGAAGGCAACCGGAGATGCCCTAAAGGGCTATACATGTGCCTAATCCAGCAGGGAGAGAATTAAGCATTAAGAACAATGCGTGTATGTGTGTAGTGTACACACCACTACATTACGTATACATGGTATGTAGGCCTAGTATACAGAAATAATCTTGAAACTATATTACTGATGTTAAAACGGTTAACCCTCTCCCTGCAGAACGAAGAGTTAAATTAATAGTAGGCCTATGGGTGTTCACTTACATGCACGTCTAATTAATAACTTGTGTCTGCCATTGATGAGCTTGAATAAGGCGTTATTTTAGTAGAGGTTGAATTCCCAGCTCCACTCTTTAATAACTATAGGCTATAAGCACAGTGTAAATCACAAAATTAATGCGAGAAAGATATTAATGTGAACAATGCGAATAATGCGACCCGCATATGGTTGCATTTAATTATATATGAATATGGTAAGGAAGAGAACATTGGACATTATCCAGACTACAATGATACGATGACATTCTACGGTATCCAAATGCGAATTAACACGACAATTGTGTGTACTGTCAATGCAGATTTATATCGTTCAATAGGCTCTATTCATCATTCGTCAGTACCAGCATTCAGTTGGTACTAGAGTATTTAGCCCACTCTGCAAGTGTTGCATGTATCCTTCTGCCGCTTTCTCTTCGCAAGCTCCCAACTCGCAAATACGCAACAAGCATTACTAATAGTTTGTACTTTATTTTAAATAATATGATCAAAACACCAGACACACTGACACAATTCAGTTCTGTTATTGTGCCATCGTATTACAATACAGAACTCACAGAGTCCAAGGTAGATCCAAAAATCAATAGTCCAATAATCCACCGACGCACACGTGCACCCTTGGCAATCCAATTGCAAAACAAAGAGATAGAAACATACGTAAATATACGTTAATATTAGTAGCTTTACAAATTGTTCTCAATCTCATTAAAAAACAATGTTTAGCTTAGTAGCTTTGCATGTCTAAACGTCCATGTCCCCGTAGCTCAGAACAGTTGTATCTACAATTGATTGATATTCAGTTTTAGCTACAATTGATTGATAGTTAGAACAGTTGTAGCTACAATGGATTGATAGTCAGAACAGTCGTGGCTACAATTGATTGATAGTCAGAACAGTTGTAGCTACAATTTATAGATAGAACGGTTGTAGCTACAATTTATTGATAGTCAGAACAGTTGTAGCTACAAATGATTGATAGTCAAATTTTAGGGCCCACAGTAAATGTGAATTTGGTTGCACAATCCACTTTTACCGCTACAATACTTCTACCAAAACATATTCTCAAGTACTGTAATGATAAACGCGTTTCATCCAGTGGACTTACATTTGTATCTGGCCCCTAAAATTTTACTTATAATCAATTGTAGCGACAACTGTTCTGAGCAACTCTGTGCTGCATTCTATTTTCTCCATGTCACTACATGTGATTATAGGAGAGAAAGATGTATTTCTCTTCCCAACAAACGAACGTCCAAATATCCGAGTAACCTCAGTTATTGATCTTACTTAAATGATATTGGAATGTGCTTAACACTAAAACAGTAAGGTTGTGCACATGCTCTACCAACAAGAGCAACAATAACAATAACATTTAAACTAGTTACTTGTCAAATTAATTGTTTTTACAATTAAAAATAAATAATCGTAGACAAATCTAAACTGAAAGAAATAGTTATTTATTCCCCGTCAAAGATTGTGGCATAATAATTCTTTTGTATAATTCTATATATTTTTTTTTTTTTAATTCAAAAAATGTAACAAAACATATTAAAAATGAATAGAAATCCCCACCTTCTTTAATAATTACAAATTATGTAAAAATAAATAATCGTAAACAAATCTAAACCGAAAGAAATAGTTATTTAGTCCCTGTCAAGGATTATGGCATAATAATTCTTTTGTATAATTCTATATATTTTTTTACAATTTTTCAAAAAATGTAACAAAACATATTAAAAATGAATAGAAATCCCCACCTTCTTTAATAATTACGAATTATGTAAACTTTAGTTGGGAGTGTTACCCCTGAAGGTAGAGCATTCATCGTGCCTATCTGGCCCCCGTTTCACAACGGCCTCCTAACTATTTAGGAGCTCCTAAACCAGTCCTAAGTGTTGTCACCTCGTAACAAGTGTTTCACGACGATGTCACAAGTCGTATCCCTTCTTAAATTGGCATCTAACTTAGGAGGTGATAAACTGGTCATAAAGTTATGAGCTCCTAAATTTAGGATGTTGTTGTGGAACGGGGGCCAGGAGTATTAAAAAGTTGTAAGTATACCACACCATATCCATCGATACCATCCCAGATTTGACTTACATGTAGAACCCCTTGTCATATTAACAATACTTGTACGATTAATGTTACCTCGGAAGTGCGATGACGGAAATGCCCAGTAAGAAGCTTGATTATAAAGATCGACAATATTCTCATGATACATACAGAAACCGGTAGAATACTTACACACATGTACAAAATACCTTTCATACGACCAGTGAAAATGATTTATTGCTTCATCTTTCACCCATGCGCCACTATTGTACGGACGGGACTATTATATGATATTTCAATTCAGTTCCACTACGAAATACAAGTAAACATTAGGCCTATATATTCACACATCTTAATACCTATGTTTTAGTGATATTCACATTATATAGACATAGTGCATGGACTACTTTAACATGGGAGTACACCATAGCATTGGTTGTACATTTCGACAAATAAATAATTTTTTAGCATAATAATAATTAAATATTAAAATAAAATAAAATAATAGTAATAATATATGAAGGCAGAAATGTAAATAGCATTTACCAACGAGTTTGAATCACATTTTCAAATGATTTTTCAATATAATACTAGCATTGTTTAACTATTTTTCAGTGAAGTTATTGAACAAAATATAAAAGTTAAAAAGAAAAGACATATCCTACTTTTTGACTGTCACGAGGTCAGTATTAATATCAGAAAAGAAAGGAAAAAAGAAAAGAAACTAATTTTCTTCTTAAAAAGAGAAAAAAAGAAAGAAAAATGATAACAGAAAAGAAAATAATAGAAAAGAAAATAGAGGCATACTTTTTTAATGCTTTCATTGGCAATAATATTACAAATATGATATGAACTTAACTGTGACGTTGATGTATGTATGCAGTTCTGATTTTGATGAACTTATAAATAACAACAAAAACCACCAAAATTAGTCGAACAAATGAATGTACAAAATAAAAATATCTATTTAACCTATCCATGCAAAACAGCAAAAACAGCAAAAACCAGCAAAACAATAACCGTCATGGTTGACAATTTTAAAATTGGATCTAAACATTTTGAAGGAATCTATGATACCATCATGGAATGCAAGGTTATAGTATCACTGATTTTCATAGAGAAGTTTCAATTAATAGACTTGACATTGACAACAGTTTTGGACAATGGACAAGGTGATCGTAACAAGAGCTCAAGTGAACGTCAATGAACGAAAAGTAACAATATTTCTTTCTTTAGATACAATACAACATCATTCATACTGGACTCGCTCAAAGATATAAAATCATAATAAAATGAAAAATGGCAAATAGGGATGTGTATGAAAATGACATCCTAATTAACAACTCCATTACAAATATTCTAGTATGTTCATGAAACAGTGTTATAATACAATGTTCATGCTTGAAAATATGCCAAAACATCTGCCAGATTGTAAACAAATTGGTTACAACTTACACACGAGACATCCAAAAAGATATCCAATCCTGTAATATGACTTTATATATATTAACCTGAAAAATAAGATCGACATATTCGAAGACAACAAACACAAAGAACCCACAAATGTTATACTCAGAGAAGTCTGTATAAGTTTGAAAATTTGTCGATGCATTTGGAAAAATTTTGTTGCTAAAATAAAATAAAGCTACTGGCCAGTGATTACTTTTGTTGGGTACTAGTATATATGTTCAGCTACTATCTGTCTGTAAGTCCTTATAGATGTTTGGCGTCATCACTACAAGAAAGCATTCATATTCTTGCTGTAAATTTTACATAAAATCTCCCAATCATCCATATACAATATTGTAGGAATAATCATTTACGCTCTGCTTGTGTGATGGTTTACAAGTTCTTCTTAAAGGTGGCTAACCCTCTCTGTCAGAGTGAACCAGAGATCCCATATAAAATATGTATTTGAATAATCCCATATAAAATTTGTATTTGAATAATCCCATCAAAGACGGAATAAATAAATGTGAATTTAAGACAAACGTTTTTGCATAGATTTTCAAAGCTAGTTCTATTTTGTATACTTGTGGAGACATGCGAGTATAAAAGTACTGAGTTGGGTCCGATTGCAACTGGACAATGCCGATCCTGGGATTTGAAATCGAGATGCTGGGCTGTGAGTCTAACAACGTTCTACTGACTTAGCCAAAGTGGTAACCTCATTGGCCGAGACCAATAGCAGCATTTCATAAGAAGCTCGACCATCAGGCGTTGGTATACCTCAGAAAAGTAGTTAACCTTCTCTGTGCCGAAGGCAACTGGAAATGCCATAATGAATAAGTACTTTAATGAATCAAGCAAGCAGGTCAACTAGTTCAAATCTGATTGGCAAGGTATAAGCTTTCATCAATAAAATGATCTTCAAAAAAGCTCTCGAATAAATACAGTATCTGGTTAAAGGTATACACTCACGGGTTTGTTTACATATTTCATGGTCAAACATATTTTTACATGAAAGTATGTACACTTAATGTGTCTACACAAGTATATTGGGTAACAAGCTACATTTTCTGCATATATCACTGGTTTTCAATATTTGAATATTTTATTATTTTTTAAATATTTATAGTTATGTAGCTTTATTGGTACCAGTAGTCGAAAGGCTAATTTGACTGTGTTCAATGATTAGAGTTATCCCCCTTAGACTATTAGACTATAAAAAAATGAGATATTATAGTACATTACCAACTGATTATTTGGGTTTTACTTGAAATGTAAACTGCAATGGAATTTTATCTATCCTACACTGGTGAAAAGATATCTGGTGGTACAAAGGCAATTATATATATGCCAAGTGTATGTACTTTACATTTTTAACTCCAATTCGGTCCAAAACGACAACTTAATCTGTGATTGTACGTCTTTAAAGAAGTACTTCCAACTCTTTTAACCTTCTCTCCACTGGAGGCAACACAACATGACCACACTATACAACATTAATAATAATAACAATAATAATAATGTGCCAAATCCATGCTTGAAAGCTTGCTCGTAGCGCTACATTACTTCCCCCGTAAATGGATAAATATACTCATTTCTCCTTCTCAAATCCCTGGGAAGTATACAACCCAAGCTGCCAGTTAAGGTGCTAAAAGGTTTACATTCAAAATTCCCTCACCCTACTGGGTACACATTCACAGCTGGGTGGACTGGAGCAGTGTGGATCTAAACACTTTGCTCAAGAGTGCTACACAATGGCATGAGCTAGGCTCGAACCTGGGACTTCCAGGTTACAAGGCAAACTCACTACCTCTAAACCATCGTGCTCCACATTACCATTACATGTATATTGACTAGTACAAGCAAATGACAAGCATCAGGGAGAAAGACATACTAGCATAATTCTGATACAAACTGGACTGGTGATGCTTCGCAGACCAACATATTTTGATTAATCCCAAATAAATTAGGATACGGATAACAGTTCATCGGCCGTGTGTATATTACGTCCAGATTTTGTTTAACACTCTCCTTGCAGCATGGATAGAGTTAACTAAATACAAAATGATGGTGAGACACAGATTTACAATCAGGAACATTCAGGAACAATTTTAGCTGCTACAAGAAAAAAAATGTTATTTTGGCAGAAATAATTTTGATTGATAGTAATCTTTGATTAAACATCCCAAGCAATATTCACAATGCTCCAACATTCGACCAGCTAATAATGAATATCTGCTCATGAAGTGCATTAAAAGATAAATAAATCATAATCAAAGAACGTATACCACTTTCCTCCAAACCTAAAATTGACTATGAAAAAGCACATAATTAGTAACAATGGACATGAAACTGAGTTCAGATTCTCATGATATGAATGAATGAATGAATGAATGAATGAATGAATGAATTATTGTTTTACGTCGCAGCGGAAACATTTCAACCATAGGCGACGACCTCATGATATGAATAGATCCACATATAAATCCACATATTTTATCTTCAGAAGGCTAACAGAACATTGTTTGATTAGTGTACCACGAAATAATAACACCAACAGCTGTGGCAAAGATACGACATAAAGTTTTAAAAAAGGCTTCACCTCTTCATGCTTGATTGGTTCTGTAGTGCTGCTATAGTTTGGCATGAAATGCATTGACACCCATATTTCGTAAATTATCTCAGTAAATACATGGAATGAAAAATACATCTACAATTTCTTAGCTTGTATTTAAAAAACTTGTTGTTAGGCCTTACAAATTCAGAAATTGAATTTATTTTTATTTTTCATTCCATGACATATTTACCAAGATAATCTATGAAAAAAATGTATTTCATGTCAAACTCTAACAATGCTTTGATATCATGGTGGGTCATAGGGGGTTAAATACCTGTACAAACCTAGGGAATGCTATTTTATTGTTTCTACATACTTTGTTTCATAACATTGGTTCCACAGTTGGTATAATATCAGAGGGAACATTCTGGGAACGTAGAACATACAAATGGGAACATGGTAGTCGTGCATGGGAACAGGGATGTCTTGGAAACTATCTGTCTAGGGCTACCTCTGGAAACTGGTTTGTCTTGGGAATATGGTCCCATCTGGGGAACAATGTCCATTTGGAGAACAATGTCAATATGGGGAACATGGATGCTTCTGGGGAACAGAAACCTACACTTACCTGGGGTCTATCTGGGGAACAGACTTGTCAGGGTCAAGGGAATAGTTCTGCCTGGGGAACATTGTCAATCTTGGTAAGACATGTAACGGGAATAATCTTGTCTGGAGAACTGAGAACTACCTGTTTGGGAAACAAGTCCTATCTTGGGAACATGGTACTGCCTGCGAATATGGGTATACCGGTATTTGGGAAAAGGGATACAAAGGCACTTGAAGTGGCAAATATGTTGGCGACAAAACTTAAATGTAATCGGACATTCTACCAATAACTATAGCTAAATTCTTAAAGTACAAAACACAAATTGGTCAACAATGTATTACATAATTAAATTTTTGTATCTGTAAATTGTTTTCTCCTAGGCAAATAAACTATGTGCAAACAAATACATTGTATGTAGTAGTCAAATATTTACACAAATACTTAATCTCTCCTATACAACTTGGTATACAATTATATACATACATGTACATACATATCAAAAACTGTATTCATCAAGTTCAATGAGACTGGTGATGATTAAAGGGTTAAAAAGCATTACGAAGAGAGTAGGGGTAAAGTTGAGGGGGGATGGGAATTTAGGGGTAGGGGACATATTATTGGTGGTTGGTGGGGTAGCAAAGATTTGGCCAAAGATGTTATGGAATGGGTAGCGATTATTTGGGGTTTGAGTAGATATTAAGGAACAGTGATGTAGCTAGGCAAATGAAGTAGGTGACATGAAGTAGATCCTTCAGTGACTATATCTCTTCAGAGAAGGCTTTTGATATCAATTTGATATTGTCCCTGATTACAAACTATTTTTCAAACATATTTCAAATAAAGTTTTGATAACAATTATCTATTAGGTAAGATAAATTCCTTTGATTCTGAAAACATGAAATATGCCGAAATTTCTGTAGTTGGGAAACATAATGAAACAGATCTAACACAAACTGTGCTAAATTAGCACTCATACTTCAAGTTGCACAAACATTTTTCATGAGATTGCACTGTGCCAGACTCTACAAAACAAAAAAGTCATATCCTCGTACAAATTAATTCCTAATACATTGAATACCAAGGATAACTAACAACATAAACACATTGAAGCACATCGCTTAATAATTCAGCATCAATTGATTTAATTTTTCTACTAATTACACGCTTCTGGTCTCAATAGTTACCAATCAGGTAAGATACAAATTTGTACCAAAACGGATAAAATTATATCATATTGATATTAATGCATAAATAATTATTACAAATGATAAGCCAACAGAACTGGACAAACAATGAACAGATCATAATGAAGATCTGATGCCGTATTTGACTTCAGTAATGGAAAAAGATTTTAAAATAAAATAAATAAACAAAAAAATAAGTATAATAAAATATAAGTTGTTTTGCTGTGGGAAGTCATGTTTTCAATAATTGACGTGTTTAATTGGCTTGGACTTCTTATGTTTATCTTGGCCCCAGACATAACCGTAGTTGTCCTCTAGTTGCTGCTGTTTCTCAGCTTCTTTGGAGGCCTCGTTAGTACCACCCTGTAGTAACAAAGGAATATTAAATATCAATGTCACATCTCGGAAACTGTAATATTTCTTTTTGATTTATGCAATATTTGATTCCCTTGTTTACAGTTCCGCCGACCCAATATTTTGAAAATAAAAATTGTTATTTTTTTATTATTTTCCGCTGACAGTGTCCCAGGAACAAGTTGTCGTATAAACCATCATTGGACATGAACAAAGACATGCAGGCAATAGTTGACACAAAATTGAAGCCTACTGGTAAATATGTGTAACATAAATCTAGTTTATAACAATTATTGCTATTGAAAAGCTACATGAAAATGAATACAGTAGAATAATTGCGGAATATGGATTATTATTAATCATGTTAATATTCCTAAAGGCATACAATGCTGGATTGTTGAATTATTTCATGGTCAAATGTATTTTACCTGAAAGCACTGTATTTTTTAAATATTTTTTTTTGTATTGGGGTTTTAAGTCGCTTTCAAGATTCTTTCACTTATATCACGACTTGTCAGTTTAGGGCAGGA
>JAUTBT010043032.1:0-16956 GCA_032361225.1 Lepetodrilus schrolli | reverse complement strand
CGTTCGCGTATAAGGAAACTGGTCCCCAGAAAACTAACTTCCGTTTGGACACGAATTTCAAGTTCCAAGGACTGTCTCCTTCTGTTGACGTTTTTCAATGGAGTCCATTTTGATCCTCGTATACACGCGTTATCTATAGTGCGAGCTCGCGGGACGTTGGCTTCGCTCGCTATTACACATGTCATCTTGAGAAACAAGTGGCTCTGATTTAAGACATCAAAGTTATCGTTGTTCTTTATGTATCGTTTTGAGTGGTTGGATGCATACTACACCGTTCGAGATAATTTATTCTCATAGAGCGCATGATTCCCTCGTGTGTGGCCCTCTTACTCCTCACCCATGAAGGCTCCACGCTCCCGCCGGAAGACCGTATTATGAGGCTAAACGTATTATATCATTATGACTTCCGAGACACCGGGGCTGCATGTCCATGTACACAACTATTCTTTCGTTATTCACTGTTTGCATTTATTGTTATTGTTTTATTTTTTTAATTGGGATTTAAATCCGCTTTCAATATTCTTTAATTTATATCACTGCTTGTCAGTTTTAGGCAAGAATGAATGTAAATCCCTGGGGCCCGTTGCACAGAACAGTTGTAGCTACAATTGATTGCAAGTCAAATGTAAGTCTGGTTGCATAAACTACTTTTATCGTTACAATAGCTTTCGCTAACCATATTGTCAAAAATTGTAGCGATAAAAGTGTTTTATCCAATAGACTTGCACTTGTAGTTGGTTCGAACATTTTGACTTACAAACTGTTATCTGCAACGGACTCCTGAATTGTAATAATCGACCCAAATTGTAACACATACCCTGAATTGTAATACGTCTTTTACAATTCAGGTCAGTTAATTATTACAATTCAAGGCAATTTGTGTTACAATGCAGGGCAAGATTTGTAGGGTATTACAAATCAGGGCAGTGTTTATTACAATTCAGGGCAGGTGTTACAATTCGGGTCGATTATTACAAACCCATACCATCCGTAGAGGTGAGTGTTATGTAAGTAAACCTGCAAAACACCGGCTGGTACTGACGGACGATAACTGCATTGCCACAGTATCATGAGCGCGTTGGAAAGGTAACTTTCGCGAACATTGATGCTGGGTCCCCGGGACGGGATTTGAACATAAATACTTATACAGAAAATTGATATATACACGTGATTTAGTACTATCTTTAAATGACGTACTTTCTGATTTGAAAATGTTAATCAAGACAAGGCACAAACGAACAGTTTTATTTGAGCTCTAGCGATTAGATCTACTGACCAAATTCATAGTTTGTTCTTCAGCAAGTTTGCTATCTGTATAATGCAGAGAAAATGTCTGTAAGGAAATATTTGCATTATACCAGCTTTTCTCGTCATAAACGGTAGCTCGATTGTAGTCTAAACATTAGGCATTCGACCCATTGTTCAAGCTAGTCTTACGAGTCACTGGCACCAGTGGTGTTCCCGTTAGATTCATTAAATGGCAAGATTTCTGAGATATCAAGGTAACTTCGTGATAAGACTTCAAAAAAAAATAATTGGTTTAATAACTACGTTTTTTTTAAATTGGGATTTAGAGCCGCTTTTAATCCGGTCAATGGATATGTGTGCACTCAATTCCTTCTCAACTCCACGGGGAGTATACAACTCAAGCTGCCTTTCAAGGCGCTACAAGGTTATCATTCACATGTCCATCTCATCCTTCCGGGTACCCATTCTCTACTAATAATTAATAAATACATACTAAATAACGTAGATAGAAGCAGCATTCGATGTTGCATTTAAATATAAACATGTAATATAAATAATATATAGCGAAGGGTAAATTACTAAAATACTAGATTTTCAAGCTACTGGTATAAATATATGTACGCAATAACAAAACGGGCAGTTAATGCCCCTCAATACATTATCTACAACCACTTATCATTACTTAGTGCTCTGTGAAGACAATAGTTATTATATCAAAATTCAACAGGTAACGCTTAGCAGTCTGTTTACTGACATTCATTATAATTAATGACTCGTTATTAAACATTGTTTTCTTTTATTCTGCTGGAATATCAAAGTCGAGAGAGTATTTTGTTTCATCTCTATATCTTCTCCTTGCAAAAGCAAGAACCCGTAAAATAAACAAAAAAATCAATGCTGGATTGAATGCGAGTGTCGCCCACTTTACCCCGCGGCTACTGCCATTTTGGCGCTCTCCAACTAGGAAATTAAGGTAATATTAGGACGGAAAGGACTGTTATTCCTAATTTCAAGAGTATTATCTAACATTTACTCTATTTTAGCCAAGTCAATTGGCGACATTTGCTTGTCTGTAGGAGATGTTCGCCCTCTAGCGGGTCAATAGAAATGATAAGGACCTAGAGAGCTTCCTTGCCGACCTCCAATAATTCCTAAAAGCATCTCGCAAACTGAAAGGCGATCCTCAATGAGGAAACGGCTGCCTTCCTTGGTTAACAAATCCCCTCGCAACATATTTCCGAAAGTAATGGATGTTATACTGACTATTGTTTCTGTATAACCTAAGCCTTCTTAAAACTAACTTGATGTAAACGACTAGCTTTAAAGAGAGTAGTTTACCGTTCTTGCTATTTCCGCCAAGGTAGCCGTTCCTCCACTTTGGCCATTCTTTGCGGTTTGAATTGCAATGTTAATTGTCAATGGACACCGAATTGAGGAAATTCATCTAAGATTCAATTCCTTCAGGATTCCATCCCGCTATGATTTGGTCTCGGATTCTAAATTTTTACAGCGACCAAGTTTCAAAAGACATTACATCTGAAATGAGCTCTTTGGATATTTCTTTTTTTGTTTGCGTTATTGAATTCATAAGAGCCATACGGCGAGGAAGTAGTCTCATTGCCTCCTGCCATTAGGAAAAATAGCACGCAATGGTGTTTTCGGATTTCTATCAATACTGAAAACCCATCTGCAATTCGTTATGACCTTAATGTTTTACAAACACATTAGCTCTTAAAAGTGATCAAATCTGTTCACTAAAAGACAAAGTGCCGTAACTTTATGAACTATTTGTGAGCTTCATGCAAACACGTGCGTTCCTAGCTCTATTTGACCTAAATAGATCTATATCTATTCTGCATTCATCGGAAATGTATAGTTTATAGGGATGGTCAAATGCGAATAAAATAATCAATGTTATTGCAATATTGTTGTTGTTGTTGTATTGTTGTATTGTTGAGACGTAAAACAATAATTCACTCACTCACTCACTACTATTTCGTTTTTCACTAAATTAAACCCCAAATATAACTATTTTATTGGCATTGCAATTGTTGAATGGCCAGATACCTATCAAACTACACAAGAGCCAGAAAGCACCACAGAGCCAGAAAGCCAGGAACACGTAACTATGAAGGAAAGAGGGGGTACTTTAACACACTAATCCAATTGTCTCGTTCAGCAGATTACGATGCCTCTGCGTCTCCGGTACCAAGAATGCTCAGTTATTCTCTTTTGTACTCGGGTGTTTATGTTGAAGTATATGTCATTACACCACGGATCTCATTCGCGAGAAGGCCAACCTCCTTCAAACAATTAGTCCCCGTCTTGGCTCCGTGCAGTCGCGCTGGGGTTAGATTTCGTCCTCTTTCTTTGTACAGAAACCAAGGTCCTGTCGCCTTCGACGTGGTCCCAGTAATAGTATATATTTGCCGATATTTTTCGTAATGAAAAGAAACTGACAGTGTATTTATTCTCCGTAGTATCGACTCGCGTCTCTGGTGACGAGGGGGGTGGGGGTGACACGCCAGGACGCTTTGCGGCCGTTCCTCGTACAAATACAAGCATGTCCACCCTTGGTAGACTGTCGTAGATGTACCTAGCCCAACAACATGTTACCAGACATCCGTAGATTCGCTTTTCTCATAAACAGACTGCGTTTTCAAGTCCTCTGTCAGTTAGTTATATAGCGTGTTCTCATTGATTGGCTCTATAAAATATTGTATAGACAATCAGAGAGCGTGTTTAGAAAACGGATGTTACGCAATAGAACGTGGCCTGTTTGATATTTTGTATAATTTGTATAATAAGTGGATCAGTTGACCAAAATTGACTCAAATGTACAAACCCAAATTGAAAATGAACCTGTAAGGTAATCTATACTGCCGGCGCACACATTCTTATGTTTGATGCTGGAGTCTGTGTTACAAAGCGTTTGCATAATATATTAAAAGCATACAATCACAGATTGAGTTGTCGTTTGGGGCCGAATTGGAGTTAAAAATGCACTTCCAAGTACCTTTTCACCGCTGTAGAATAGATAAATAATTATTGTTGTTTACATTTAAAACCCGAATAATGTACTGTAATATCTCAATTTTATATAGTCTAATAGACTAAGGGGGGATAACTTTAATCTAAATAACCGTTCATGACTACTAGTACTATGTAACTAAACATATTAAAAATATGAATAAAATATGAAAATGTTGAAAACCAGTGGGATATGCTGAAAATGTAACTGGTTACCCAATATACGTGTGTAGGCACATCAAATGTACAATATTTCATGTAAAAATACGTTTTACCATGAAATGTGTAAACAAACTTGTATATCTTTAAGATATACTCCTTGAAATACTGTGAAGTTCAGTAAAACGAACGTGTCCGTTGATTTGTATAGCTATTACGAATTGATCTGTGAAATGTATAAAAAGACATGAAATACTCAATGCATGTATGTGTGCTTTACACCTTAAGTACGTGGACAGCGTTGGTCTAGGTATCGAGTTTGCCTCCTAGCCCAGAGGCCTAGTTCATGCTATATAGCGTAGCACTCGATCAAAGTGCTTACACCCACACTGATCCAGTCCATCCAGCTGTAAGAGGGTACCCGGTAGGATGAGATAGAATTGTGGAAATACATTTTCTAGCGTATTAAATGCCGGGGTTGTGTACTCCCCAGGGAGTCGAGAAGGTTAAATTAGTGCTTTGACCGGGGTATCAATGAATCTTATTAAAGATAATGTTATATGGAATCATTAAACATTTTGGGATTGTGATCCATAATTGGTCACGTGCCTCTACAGCCGAACATTATTATCACACAACATAATAAAGCGAAATTAAGTTTGGTAATACAATAATACAATAAAAACCGAATACTATATGAGGTTTCGTTCTATGCCTATAAAAAATGTATGTGCCAGTATGGCACACTTTAGGATATGAACAGTCGTTTTATATACATGTACACAATGTCATTTGCTAAAGGTTTCAAGCGATAATTCCACATGCTAGACATTTGTATTGCATTATTCACAATTATAAAGACCGCTTTATGTTCCAAATTAAATTGTTTCACTGGATATAAAACTCGCCGCGTTCTTGGCATACCACAGGTATGGTATACATGTATATCTAACTAAAACCGAGTTCCGTCTATTACATCTAATCACGACACAACGCTTATCGGATCTAGCCTCCCATGAAGACATTAACAATCCTCGTGTATATAAGACACGGGGTCAATTTGAACTGAAAAGAACTGTCAATCACCCATCTGTTTCCGGGTCAATCGTATAGGTGACCTTGGACCTTTGTTTCGATACGTTTTCCGATTAAATACTTTGCGGGTAACTGAGAATCATCCCGTAAGATGGAAGTATGTAATGGTGCAAGAATCGGCTTAATGGGCGTTCGTCAAGACGATTGACTAACACATATATTCACGGAGTATAATATCGGGATTGCTATGTGGTTTCATGCTCTACGAAATAAAGTTCAGGGTGTAGATAATATCGCGTGATTCTATCTAGATATATTATGAGATTGGATTCCTTCATGATCGACGAATTCCGTTTTGATTATAAAGGATAGATGTATAAGTAATTATGTAGCAAGAAATAATATGTTATGCTAGAATCATGATCAGATTATATTTATTATATTATTATATGGGTGTATATTTGTCAGTAATTCTACTGCTAAAACCAATAACATGCAACAACTTTAAATTGTCTTTTGCATTCTTACAATTGAAATACAAAAATACATTTAAAAATAAAATCCGATCGAATTGTATATGAATACTATACATAGTGTTACAAATATCTATATTCAGTATGATCAATTATACATGTATTCATTTTAATCTATATATTATTATTTTGACTCAATTGTTTGACTTACACTTATTTAACATATTACAAGGTATATGGTCGTATGCAAAGTCCTATGCACCTATTCTACCAAACAACTGTAATAGTAGAAATGCACACTACACGCGGGAACGTAATTGTCCATCTAGCACTCGTCTTTATCCCTCCTAACGACAGAATTTCGCCGGCTGTGTAATTGACAGACAGCTCCGTAATTTGGAGATCCGCTTCACATCGTTTGGCGATCACGAAAGGGATAATCTCGGAAATAATCATTAAATTTGTGTTGACATCAAAGGACAACGTATTCTTCTGTGTTCTTGTTGCGACTTTGTCTTTATGCCTTCCTTTCTACCAGAGCTATAACTCCTATAAATGTGAAAATTATAGGAAAACACCATAAGCCCCGACTCGCTAATTCAACCAATTTGCCGTCATTTGTAGAAGGATA
Organism: Lepetodrilus schrolli; assembly: GCA_032361225.1. NCBI lineage: Eukaryota > Metazoa > Mollusca > Gastropoda > Lepetellida > Lepetodrilidae > Lepetodrilus > Lepetodrilus schrolli. Next base: position 10,380 of record JAUTBT010043032.1, on the reverse strand, counting down.
TACTTTGTTTACTGAGGGGACAAGACAGGACGCTGTTCTCTGCGGTCGAATTAAGGGCTAACCAATCGATGATGTCCAGACAGAGCATCATCGCGTCAAACGACAGAACAACCCCAATGTTAACAGAACTGCGTTCAGGGTTTCAAAGACTCGCTTCGCGGAAGAACCCGCTGTCATATTTTTGTCAGTATATTCAAGATTACACCTTGCACCTTCAGTGACCGTCTTTGATGTTGGTGTGTGATTGTTTTCGTAACAGGAAAACCACATGTCGCAAAAACATGCGGGCAAGGTTTGGTCCGTCTTTCATCTGTTTTAGACACGTGTGGAAGATCGCGGGTTAAAATAAACACGGGATATATTTTGACACATTCTGGCAAGTTCCGTCACTTCCGCTTAGAAGTATGACAAGCTGACCCGTGTCACAGTGCAGACTTACACATCTTTGGAACCGTCCCACATCTGCCCGGGTTCGTGTTCGGTTTCTAAATGTTGGCCTTACGCGAACAGGGTCTTCTTGTGATCTCCTAATGAATCGGTACTCAACTAAGTCGGCTTGCCAACTGGTAGACTTTGGTTTCAAACAAAACAGTACTCGTTCGGGTAAATCTTACAATAATTGGCCTGTGCACGTCCCCTCGATGTGGACTATATGTTCCATGACGATGCTGTTTGTATTTACCGTGGATTGCCATTTCATGCAAATGGATGCCTATTCCATATTTACCGTGTGTTGAAAATCAATACAGATTGAAGCAAATTTCTAGAATATGTTGTATTTGTTTTTCACCGCCTGGAATTGAAATAGTTTCTAGTATTGTGATATTTACTGTCTTATTTCTATATGTAACGTTTGATATTGTAGATATACACACACACACACACACACACACACGCGCGCGCGCGCGCAAACACAGAGAGAGAGAGAGAGAGAGAGAGAGAGAGAGAGTATTATTGCAATACGAAATGATGGCACACTACGTAAGCATAGTTGGAAATACACTTAGACTGTCGACATAATGTGTGCTTCATCAAGAGAAATTGTTGAATATGTGTATTCAAGTATAGATAGTTAGAATACGTCCAAATGTATGTGGTAGATGAAATACAACTTTAGCATATTGCAATATGAATTTGATAAACTTTAATATAAAGATCTAATATGAAACAATGTTCATGATAGCGTACATAAAATCATTGACCACATTAACACACTAGATGGCGTAATTTTCTACTCAAAGCTTTAAAAATACTACAATTCTTCATCATAGCAATTTAACAAACATAAAACCTCATCTTTTCAGTCGGATAATCATTTCTCCAATAAAGATGAACACAGAGGTTCTCCAGGAAACTACTTCCTAGATGTCCCTAATACGTCCACTGTACTTTTCCCCAACACACCGGAATCTGATCCCATGGTAACCCTCCTTAAAATAATTAAAGAAAACAAAATATATTCCAACTGAAAAAAAACCAATGCCAGACAATGGCCCTGTTTCCAGAAGGGGGTTCCGAACCTCTACTTTCATGGCTCGAATCCACATTTAAGTAACCGAATCTGGCCAACATTCTCCAGGGACGCAACCACAGTCTTGCGCTACAGCTGGGAGACGTAGCCTAAGATGAGAATGTTTTCTTTTCTTATGAAGCAGCCCACTTTCATCGTACGTCCCTAGACTATTGGATGACAAAATACATGAGGTCTCGGAAGGTACTGTGGCCGTTGTTAGCACGGGATCTTATTAATTAGGCCCTATGGGAGGGAAACACTAGTCGTTCTTATCGCGAAATCGAGGAAACCACGGGGTTAACACCGTGTCTTCCCCCAGATATCTTTAAAAGCGACAAAAGAAAACGTCTTTCCAAAAACCATCCGTGCCAGAGAAGTGGAAAATGCAAATGGCGTTGGTTGACGTGTTACAAACGCGAATAGAAGTCAATCGTCAAGATTGTTTTCATATCGACTGTCTAAAACGTCCGATGACCCTGGGTGTAACTTCTCACAGTGGTGGAGTTTACGATAGCTCCGAGGCGAATTTGATATTCCGCCTAATTTGATTTCTCATGTATTGCGTCCGTTTCGGTTTTCATCCCGGGGTTAACTTTAGGCAGAATCCCCATTTGAGACAGTGTGCAAGGCAAGACTCATTTCCTAACAACTGAGTATCGTTTACAAACCCCCACAACGACCCTCAGTCGAACCTTCGGTCAATACGCCTTTGGATAGTAAAATCCAAGAAATAAAAGCTTTAATGTTTTTGATGGTTCGCCAAACATTGCTCAGGTGTTAGTGGCGGATTTTAGTGATCACCCGACTTTCTTTAGAAAACAAAAGATCCCTAGCATTAAATGTTTCAAAGCATTGACGAAGAGGTGTCAGAAATAGTAAAACACTTTAACCATTACCCCTAGGACTTGGGTTTCTTTCGACGCTTTTTAAAATGACACTTGTTTGTAAAGAGCCAGAATGTCTCCGACTATAAATCTAACAACTATAAGCGACAGACAATGCTATGACATTACGAGGAGTACGAGGTTCCTGGCCATGGCTATAACATTAGAGGCACTGCTCAAACGACAACCTGTCGTTTTCAGTGATGACAACCTATTGTTTCATTGGTTACAGTTAAACAAGTTAAAGAACATGTAGGTCAAACTGATGTTTTATTCTGCTGCCGGAACTTTAACTTACAAATAAAACTAATTCAGAATCTAATAATTGAAGCAGACCATTAGAACAATACAATGCAAATTTTATTCAGATTATGAAAGTGTATTGCAGGTCTCATTCATCGATCAATCTGTATGAGATGTTTGCAAACTTGTCAGTTACTCAGTATAGTAACATACTATCTCCTGGATATACATTAAAGGTAGCGCTCATTGGATAAATATAAGACGTGCCTGGTATTATTGCAGCCGTGCATGTTCCAATTGCAATGCTTTACAACGGATATGCGTCTGCCAATGTTGTATGTATACTCAGCAAAATTCATTAAGGGCCACCGGCAAATATTTTATGTGAAATCTTTCTACCAAATTTCGGATTTTGGTTAGTGTCTTTCTTCTTCCGACGCGTCTGCAAGTTCTTCAACAGTATCTGGAGTCTATAGACGTTTGGAAATTATTAGTTGTTATAATAATATGAAGCGAAATTTATATGTAAAAAAAGACTACTGACCCATATTTAATTTTGTTGAGTATATGTGTCAATATTTTATGTGTATGTCAATGTTGTATGCATGTGTCAGTATTGCATGTATGTGTCAATGTTGTATGTACACGTATATGTTGTACATATGTGTCACTCTTGTATGTACATGTATGTGTCAATGTTGTATGTACGTGTCGATGCTGTGTATGTGTCAATTCTGTTTGTATATGTCAATGTTGTATTAATGTATCAGTGATGTATGTATGTGTCAGTGTTGGATGTATGTGTTAATGTTGTATCTAAGCGTTAATGTATGTTATATACACATGTATGTGTCAATGTTGTATTTATGTATCAATGATGTATGTATGTGTCAATGCTGTATGTATGTGTCAATGTTGTATGTATTTGTCAATGTTGTACGTATATGGCAATGTTGTACGTGTGCGTCAATGTTGTATATTAATTATAAGTTCAGTATGCATCAACATTTAAATAAATGTTGATTGTTGACTTATTATGATTTATTTTTTGTTTTACGTTTTAGTTGAGGTCTTATTTGGCTTACATCACGGATTTTTTTACAGGATTAAACTAGGAACACCTACAATATTGCAGTAAGCCTGCAAGCGACGGCTGATACAGATGGACCTCCGATGGCTGATACAGATGGACCTCCGACGGCTGATACAGATGGACCTCCGATGGTATTAATGCGATATGACCAGGTGGTTTTGCAAACGAACTGTTCCGTGGTACTGCAGACGACGCATCCTAATTATCCTGACCGCGGCTGAAAGATAACTTCTGCTATCACTAAATCCGACTCCCCATTGATTGGTAACAACTAAAACAATTACAAATTCATTACATCATAAATATATTCCATTTGCATGTTCGTTCAATAAGCACGAAGATAGTTGAGGTATTTTTTATTTCCGCAGTATACATCAGACAGGGAATTCGAGATCAGCAATATATGTATATTTAAAAAAAAACATACGTTGATATATTGTGATTTATGGTGAGCATTAATTCGCCTATTACAGTAACTACTCTTCCTGCTGGAATTGTTTTTGTATGCTTATCTATTGCATCTAGAAGTTGCAGAAAATGCGATCTCATATTGCAAGTAGACCGGAAAAAGTGTCCCTTCAACTCAACCTATTCTCCCAATAATTATTGTATAAGTGGAAACGTAATCCTCACTAAATTACACAGAGAGACGGAGAGCAAATGCACAATTCTCCAAATATCACTTACAACGGTCATGGCTTCCACTGTGCTCGTTTGTTGTTGCGTGCTGAGGTTCATAGCTTAGAGAAACTCAATAGTTTTACGATTGTCATTCACAGAGCTCGTAAAAGCTACAGCCACTTGTTTCTGCCAAAGAAAAAGATAAATATCCCTTAATATGTAACCGCAATGATAATATATACGGGTATGGCGTCCGAGTATGGTAATACGCTGATGTAGTCGACTTCTTTAAAGTTCTGTTGTCGATGATTCTCTGGACAAAGGGATCGGGAAACACGGCAACATACGTAGGCTTTCAAAACTGCATTTTTTTTCTCCCCCGTACAATTGATAAAGTGACCTGCATGATCTGGTTTAGCGCACGAAGCAAATGTACCATGAAAAATAACTGCCGTTTTGCATGTCGAAATGAATTCGCGGCTTTCAGGGTATGGGTGGACTAAACGCTTTAGGGTTTTGACTTCCGACCTTTTTCTGTGTCTGAAAAGAGATGTTCATGTTATTTCTCTATTGTCTGTTTGATTTATTGTCCTCGTTTATGAAAGCAATACCTTGGAGTTGATGACAAATATCTGCGGGTACGTTTCATTCTATGAGACGTCCTTTTGTTGCAACGAAAGTTTTAGCGAGTCTAATTACACGGATTACCGTAATGACCAACACTCGGTGAAACTGTTTTTCAATGAAAAAGCTGACTGTAAGATAAATGAAATCTGTATGTGTGCATTGTTGTGTTTTGCTAAAAATACTACAGACTCCTAGCAAACGATTACAATTATGATTTTTTCAAATTAATCACGTGTCTATTGTGGTTCAATGTAATGGATATTTTTAGACAAATCATATTCTCTCTGAAGACTCATGGATTAAACCGGATTTGGATGTACCAGCAGAATGGTCATCTGTACGACCTTGAGGTCAAGGACAGAAAGAGGTGTAGCTGGAGCTTAAGCTGGCTGTTCCTAGTGGCAAAGTGAGGACACACATTATGGAAATTCCCATAAGCCTATCAGTTCATGGGTGTTATTAGTTGGGTAACTTTTACAACTCTTCCCTCATTTCCAGGTCGATACTATAACACGAATGTCTGATCGGTATATGATGATGATCAAGTGCACGATGCACGTTCGGCGTGTTTAACGACACAATAATAACCATAACATATTGTGATGATGATTTATTTTACATTTTGAGCGACGTTTCAATGCAACACCTTATCATAATTAAATTGCTGTATTCTATACATTTACTTGTATCCACCATTTATATAAGTTCTATTTTACTTAGTTGGTCAAAATATACATCGGGTTCCATTTCTCCCCTGCAAACAAGAACAGGGTTGGTAAAAGTATGTAGCCTTATCTCACCCACTGATCAGCATGATGCAGCTATCACTCTTGGGAGACGGAGGTATCTTGTCGCCAAATTTATAGGTTAAACCAATCAAATAGTAATTCTACTTTCAGCATACGTGTGAACCCAGCGCGTTCTTGGACATGTGGCTATCGTATAAATTTGATTCGATTTTTCACCACGCTTACCAAAACAATTCTCGATGGCTACACATAAATAAAGAAAAAACTATATAGTACTATTTTCGTTAAAGCGATCACAGCTTGAAGTGAAGTTATCTTGAACTGAATGACTAAGGCATCTATTGTGTGTGTGTGTGTGTGTGTGTGTGTGTTTGTGTGTGTGTGTGTGTTTGTGTGTGTGTGTGCGTGTGTGCCTGCGTATGTGTGTGCATGTGCGTGTGTGTGTGTTCACTAACCGTTGGGCTGGTATTGGTCTGCATTATGAGTAATACATTGTAGTAAATTAACACTTGTATTGGCATTAGAGATGGTAGCGGACATACTTGATGGATATACATACATAATGGATATGCAATCATTCCTTTATTCTATGGTTATTATTCTCTATTTAATGGTGTCACTGTACACTACATGTATAGTAGTGTACAGTAGCTTTATAGTACTAAGATATTACCTGTAACTACTATAGTTGGTATTGTAATTTAACTGTATTCCGTTACATATTGTTGTTATGTTCACTGATAACTATTCATTACCAATATAATGCAGCGAGGTGGATTAGAGGAATTACTTGGAATCGAGCCTAGCTCATGCCATCTTGTGGCAACCTTGATCGAAGTGCTTAGCTCCATACTGCTTCTGTTCACCCAACTGTAAAATGGGTACCTGGTAGGATGAGATGGAATTGTTAGTATTAACCCCCTAGCGCCTGAAACGGCTGTTTGGGTTGTGTACTCCCCATGGAGGTGAAATGATTGTACACATATCCATTGTCCGTGGAAATAATAATTAAGAATTAAGTCATGATTATAGATCATGGGCTTTATAAATGAACTAGTAGTAGTAGTAGGAGTAGTAGTAGCAGTAGTTGTAGTAGTAGTGGTAGTTGTAGTAGTAGTAGTAGTAGCAGTAGTAGTAGTAGTAGTAGTAGTAGTAGTAGTAGCAGTAGCAGCAGTAGTAGTAATAGTAGTAGTACTAATATCATACTAGTTTTTATGCTAATATTTCATTAAGATTCATTATTCAGTTTTATTCCTGGAAAACCACTAAATGTTTTTACATGAGAAAAACGTAAGTGTATAATTATAACTAACGCATCAAGATCCATAGAAGTTAATTTGGAACTAAACTAAATCCTTCAAAATGTCAAAAACACATCACAAACACTTTGCATGCCAATTACCATTGGCCTAACAAGAGTGTCAATTTGACAAGGGTGAGCAATAAGTGGGGTTCGAATCCGTCAAGGAATCTCAAGAGGTCCTAACGTGTGGATGTACGCGGGTACCGACAGCCTCGTCTCACCGGTGATATGTCGTTTTTCTTTCTGTGGCCTTTTCTGCGTGTTTGCCGTGTTCCCATATAACAAACACTTCCAGCACCAGAAGACTTGAGAGAAATGCTATAATGTTGTACGTGCGCTGTTTGCATGCTAAAGCAATTCCACATATGGAGGTGCTTTCAATTATTCAAATTCACATTTGATTCGGTGAACGAGAGAGTATATATGTACATGTAGGCATGTGTTTGCTAAATTGCTTGATTAAAGTGTGGTAGATGTCAAAATGTTGAAAGGATGAAAGCCTGCGATGATTAACCTTTTAAGAGCAATTAGCATGTATACAGTATTGTGTAGCATTGGCATAATAACATCTAGTCCGTTAGCTTAATAACATTGCATAAGCTTTGTGATACAAGCATGAAATTTGGCACACAGTTTCTATATTCATAATGATACAAACGGGATCTCAGCTGGATTTGACGTCTAAATTATCACAACGGTCATCTGCCATATACAAGTATCTACGCTTAATTATGATATCACGGCAGATATAGTTAATTTTTCCAGTTAAGATTCCCCAGTCCAAGAAAAGTTAAATGTATTATATATACATAGTTGTTCGTATGCTACGTAAATGTTGGACAACATATGACAAACTTCGAAACTTAACATTTGATAGAAAAGTAGCTCCACAATGCTTCACAATACTACCAAAATTGATGGACTTTTTGCCTAAAGTTAAATAACACCTTAAACCAATTAAAGTAACTAAATTATATTTTTTTTAAAAAATTAAATGAATGTATTAGTAAAAAAAATAGAAAAATAATACAATACGTAAAATACATGAATTAACGCGTGTGTCAAACTCTTACAACGGTGTTTATACAGCTATGGACAGTGTACTAGAAAGTCCTTTGAATATTTATAACTTCATCATCATACGTTATTAATTACTTTGACCCTTTTTAATGAATTACTGCCTGTAATGAGGAATGCAATCGAGTTAGCTTCGGTTTCATTCTGATCATATTTCTGTTCCGTTGTCATAAAGCCAAAGCGAGTCGCGTACGTTCCTGACTTTCTGACCGCATGGGTGAGACAAGGATGTCTCTTGCTGGTTTTGCTTTCCCTTGGACGTGCGCAGAATGAAGTCTTATTGAACTATGTTGAAGTTCATTACAGTATCGACTGACATGGGCGATAGACTCGGACAGATCGGTCAATTGTCGGTGCCATGGAAGTAAAGGTCTGCGCGCAATCTGACACCAATACGGTATTAATATTAGACGGCGTTCGATGCTTTAAGAAAATGTGGTCGTGACCATACTGGTTGAAAGTCACGACTTCGCTGATCTAAATCAGTTACATCGAGATACTGTACTCGGCTACTTCATGAAGACGGGCAGGAATTGGTATTCCGATTACAACTTGTGATAACAGCATGATTATAGAGAAATATTGTATAGAAAGCAGTGGTAGAATGTTGGAATACTGTGATACATGTAGGTCAATCTTCTAAGGCAAAGTGAATTATCATAAACGAAGTTAATGTATTAGTGAAATAATTCCAGAGTGATTCAGGAAACTCTAATTGGGTAACACTGCTCAATAAATAATTTTAAATAAAAACATATGTCAAGTAACTTGGAAATTAAACACAACGTCGTTAGTCTAAAAATTGATGCAACAACATCTCACATATAAAATATCCCATAGAAAAATCTTTTGCAGTTATATATTTCCTAGAATTAATTTTAAATACATAAAAGCAGTTCCTAAGAAACATGTCCTCAGTTAAAATCGGTAATTCGCACAACTTGCTAGATAAAACTGTATTCACCAATTTGCCAAATACATGTAATTGGTTGCCTTATTATTTTTATTAGTATGTCATTGAGAAAATGTAGTGACTTTTGTAACTGTCAAACATTATCTTATCTACAGTGTGTGCACTGCATTACTTCCCAACTTTCTTTTCCAAAACCGGTGCAATAATACCTGGTTAATTTTTGTGGTCACTATTTTAAATATATTGTTTCTACATTTAGAATAAATAGGAACGTATTCCTAGTTGGTATGTTTGTAACAGTAACGTTCATCGGTCGCGAATTAATGACGCACATTTTATCAGTTATTTATTTCCGAGGTTATGGATTAGAGGACTAGGTAAAGATAAGCACGAAGTCATTTGCACATCACATTATTTTATGCGTTCCACGTGTAAAGGGTGACACACCCCGGTGGCAGTTGGTAGAAGGGCGATAACTCAATCACGAATGGAGGTCGCTCTTTCTGCGAGTAAATTGTTTGAACAGTCATATTTATTGCCCATATATATTTCATTATTACGCTACCAAAACATGGGTAGAAATTTGGCAAGATAAAGTGGAAACGTGACCCCTCTTTGACAACATTTCGGATCGGGAAAGCTCGTGTGTTCACGTATCCGGTTGCGCCTGCGCAGTGGGATATTACGCGCGGAGTAAGATAAGACCAGATAACGCAGGTGGACTGGCATATCAGTCCGCACGTGCAAAGGGAGATGTAGATAATTTGCTAATTCTGTTTAATTGTTGTGAAATAGATATAAAATTCATTCAAATGAGACAAAGAACGATAAGATACCTTACACATTGCTGATTTATCAGATATTTTAATCAAGTTTAACACCGATGGGGATATGCAGCGTAGTTTATTTGACAATTAATGAAGCAAATCCCGAGCACCTGCGTGAGAACTGTGCTTATTTCATACTATATCTGGTTGTCTCGCTCCCGTATTGCACTTATTACATATGTAATGGTCTAGTTGAAATGAATGCTAGATGGTGCGTGCTAATAGAGGTAGTTTACATTTTATGTGCAACATTTTTATTACTGACAAATTGTATTTTCAATTCAATTCCATAGTTATCATAAGTTTATTTCAAGGTGTCGTTTAAAAACATAATGCATTAATCTTATTTCACGTGCTGGTCCTATTCATCTTACTTCGTATATGCATTTGTTAGCTATAATATTGGAGGATAGAATTCATAATATCTAAAGATTTTACTTTAGTCTTAGGGCGGGTGGTAGCGCAGTGGTAGAACAGTTGGACTTCGGAGCCAAGGTTCCAGGTTCAAATCCCGCCCCGGGTGCCCGGCA